>JABAJS010007661.1:39011-49625 GCA_018221635.1 Tephrocybe sp. 10521TJB
GTGAATCTATGGCAGTTCTGAGCAGTCGCTTAAGAGTCTCAGTAAAATTCCACAAGGCGTGTCAGGGCTGCAACTTCATCGTCACCATCGAGACCCAAGGCGTCCGCGAGAGTCTGATAACCATCAACATCGGGTGTCTTTTGCAGGGAGACACAAAAGTCAACTCACCTGATTAACAGATAAAAATTTTTCCGTTAGTTCAGCTCCAAGAACGGAATCCCTGAGAATCTTGTTGCGGGCCAGCCTCTCGCGCGCCTCCTTCCAAGTCAAGGACAGCCTCTGAGTGATTCCGAGAGCTTGGCGTTCCGCCTCAGTCATCTGGGCTGCGGTTTTAGGGCCTGGGCAGTCCTTGATCTTGAGCTCAGCATTATCACGAATGCCTGAGAAGCCGGTGCCCAAGATACCCGCGAGCGCGAGGTACGGGTTGGCTGTGCCATCAACGAAGCGGATCTCGAAGTTTCTCGAAGACGGGGAAGTGGCGTTTGAAAGACGGACAGGAGCCTCACGGTTTTCAGTGCCCCAGTTGACATAGGTGCCGCCAGACCAGACGCCATCTGCCATCCTCTTGTACGAGGCGGGGGTGGGTAATGTGAGCGCTGTTAATGCGGGGAGGTTGTCGAGAACAGATGCAAGGAAGGAAGACTCGACCGATGACAGCTTGTGAGGGACTTTCTCGGCGTTCTTTGAATGGACTGATATATGCGTGTGCGCTGAGCTACCCGCGGAGTCCATGTAGATCCTTGGAGCAAAAGTAGCGCGCAGACCGTACTTGGCAGCTGTATTGTAGATGATCTCCCGAGTGTGGATCAATGCATCGGCGGCTTCCAATGGGGGAAGAGGACCAGTGACCATCTCGTACTGTCAAAAATCATGAGCATCGTTGTCGTGCATTTTGATCGAAGGAAGCATACCTGACCAGGAGCGGCCTCTGCGTGGTACATTTGCAGTTCAATCCCCGAAGACTGGATCCCATCAGCAATCTCCTTCAGCGTCTTAGAGACGACCGAACCCGAAGGGAATCCGTTGGTAGCCGTCCAACTATGGTTGCTGGCGGCCTCGATGGGTTTAGTCGACTTAAGGAGAATGAATTCTGACTCGAATCCGACAAGGTAATCAATTCCGGCGCTCGACGACTCTCTACAGAAAGGTTAGCGTGAAAGTCCATATGGAGCGAAGGCAAAGACTGACTTTACGACGCGTTGCAATGTGGCGCGAGGACATAGCGGAACCTCCACAGTGAGTTGGTTATCGATTCCGGGGTATGGCGTTTTCTCGTGGAACCAGCCCAGGATAGCTACCTCGCCAGGAGAGTACGGGCAGATCCTGATGGTCGAGAGATCTGGCGCGTAGAGATACTCTCCGGAGGGCGCGAAGCCATCGGCAGCCATCAAGTACACGAGACCAAAGGCGACCTTCGCCACTCCAACACCAGGCCTGGGGGACTCGAGGAGCTTCAGGAAGTAGGAAAGCGGAATAACGCGACATCTAATGTTGTTGACAAGGTCCACCCATTGAAGGCGAACGTACGCTGCGGGGTATCGATTGTTGTCGTGTTGTTGATTGGACTTCAAGAGTACGACTTACAGATGTTCAAGGATGGATCCTTGAGTTTTTCGACTGAAAGCGTGGTAGCACGAGGAAGCAGAGAGGAATAATCCACACCGTGATCAAAGATCGAGGACATCGTGCAAGATCGCTTGTATCCTGCTCGCTGCTTCAAATATAAGGCGCACGAGCCCGAGGCGATCAGAGGCGCTAATTTGTGATATCCAATAACGCTTGCTTCCAACGAGCTTCTAATTCCCATCGTCTGAGCACGTATGCATCTTGCCATATTTAGTTATGTATAAGCAGTGGCTCTGAACTGGCTCGGTTCAAAAGCATATCAGTGATTACGCAGGGTTTGTGTATTAGAGCAGCAAACGAAAATAGTTCAACTGACTAGTTCTGTGTCCACAACGAGCTTTACAACGACCGCTGTATCCCCCTTCAAATTCCCCCTTGTACAGCGGACACGAAGAGGCTTTCATATGTAGTTTAAGCCATTTCATGAGCCTGGCAGTTGGATAATGATCCCGAAGCTACTTAAAGGACGACTGATAGAGCTGGATGCGGTCAGGATGTCAAAAAGTGGCGTTGCGGAAATTATAGCGACGTGATTCAAACAATTGACAACAACTTGAACGAGATATTTGAAATTACTTCTCGTAACCGCTTTCACCGGCAGCTTACTTGGCGCGCCCAAAAGTTGAAACTCCACAGTACCCCCTGATGCTTGTATTAGCCTTCGCGTCATGTGCACATGGCCCGATTTCTTCTGTGTTGATGGCCCGTATATCTGAGTCAATCTAAAGGGATTATAGAAGTCAACTTGCCTCCGGAGTTTAGCTGTACAGCATGTTAGAGTGAACGGAACAAGAACGACCAACATTAGTCGCCCTTGGTCGTCGTTCTACTGGATCTTCTCTCCCAACACACCCTTTGTGTTTGACCTACTAGATGTCGACCACAGTTTTACCCTTGACGAAGGTGGATAGTTTCGTAGGCTGGCCAGAGAGCACTGGCGTGGAATACTATGATGCCAATGCAGAACGCATCAGTAATCTCATAGATGATGCCTTGAAGGTATGTGATTGCGACCTCGGCGAAAGTAACTCGGTGCTCATCTTTTCTTGCTCACAGCAGGAGGCAGCGCGAAAGAAAGAGGCCAAGAAACGGGAAGTAAGAGGTGCGGACGACTGCATTACTTGTCACAAAGTTATTGACGCCAAAATCTCTCAGTTCTGTTGCTTGGACAGGCAGAGTCGGGTACGTCCTGATTATCATACCTGTATGAAATGCTAATTTTGAACTGCAGGCAAGTCCACTCTACATAAACAATTCCAGCTATTCTACGCGTCGCATACTCTTGAACGCGAGAAACCCGCATGGCGGCCAGCAGTTTATCTCAACATTATCAGAGCTGTTCGGACGCTTCTTGACGGACTAGAACACGAAGTTGCACTGTCGACTGACAACCCTCCGGACCCTGACTTTCCTATCACGAAAGGGATAACGGACGAGATTATATCAATGGCGGCCGCGCTCCAGCCTCTTATCGAGGCAGAGACTCTACTATCATTAGAACTAAACGGAGGCCTCACTGGCCGCGCTTCTGCATACGCACGGTTAGGTTGGCAAGCGCTGATAACCCCTCGGCGGTCTAGCAGCGACACTCTTGCGGATCTGACACCTGGAGCTCTTCGTGTGGCGGAGATGCTGAGAATCCATTGCAAAGCTGTAGAGACACTATGGCGTTATCCGCTTGTCATCAGCTTGCTTGCTCGTCGAAAGTTGAGGGTTGAGGACTCAGCGCCGTAGTAAGTTGACGTCCGCTAGCCACACGCTGCGATCTGACTACCCATTGCAGTTTCCTGAATAATGTCTCACGGATATGCAAACCAAGCTATATACCAACGACTGGCATGTGTCTCGCTCTGTACCTGTGGGCGAAGGTACTGAATCCTCCACAGAAGATATTCTTAATGTCCGTATGCAGACTCTCGGCGTCGTCGAACATCAATTTCAAGTTCACCAGGCGGGGAAAGACTACACTTGGCTAATGTATGATGTTGGAGGAGCGGTACATATGCCACTTTTAGATCTCGACATCAGATGCTGATTTATCTTTTAGCGTGGGCAGGTTTGTGATACAATTCCCATTCAGTCCTCGGCTCCTCCTTATGCCCTTTCCAGCGTAATACTTGGATACCTTTTTTCGACGATGGTACGCATCATCTTAAGCCGAAATGCTCCACCTCTGACGTCGGTCCTTTTAGCGACGGCAATATTGTTTTTAGGTTTGTGAATTGGCTTAGTTCATCTAACCGATCAACTTATCATCGAGGCTTCAGCTCCGATCAGCGCATTCGATCAGGTCGGTGGTAATGCCTCCGTCACCGAGGTGTGCTTATACATCTGGACCTCCTTTTAGCAACTTGCGGAAGATGCAGGGACCAACCGACTTGAGGATTCGCTACAGTTATTCACAGTCATATGTTCCAGCAAGCTTCTTGTAAAGGCTAGCTTGATCCTCCTCCTTAACAAGGTACGAAACCGGGTTATTTCTCCCCAAGAATGCTCATCGATCATATACCCAGGTCGATCTATTAAAGCAAAAATTGGCAGCTGGGAGGAAGGTCCGCAAATAGTACGTGTTCATCCTTGATACAGTTCAATAAAAGCTGAACAATCAACAGCATTCCGAGCTACGGGAATCGTCCAAATACGTATGAGGGCGTTTCAGAGTATTTCCGTGCACACTTCATGCAGGTTCACCGAAAGAATGATCAGACCCATCGAGGCTTATTTGTGGTACGTGTCTTGATGACCGGCCGCTCGTCACTGTATTCACCGTTTACACTGCTGATAGCATTTTACTTCAATGCTGGTACGTCTGTCGAACCAAGCCATGATTTCTCGGGGTTCTCATTTCTGTCTTTGCAGGATATCAAGGCAACACATGTTGTCATAGCTGATGGTGAGAGTTTCTTTCTTCCTGCGACCGTGGCGGTACGTTGAAGGGCCGTAATAGTCGGGGACACAATAGTCCGAAAGCATATCGCGGAAGTTGGTCTGGCTTAGTCTGGTTTTATGGACTGCGAGAACCTTTTTTGCATAGGCACGTATATATCATTATTTCTGGTTTAAGCATTTATCTATACGAGCAGTGTATGAACTTATGTCTCTCATGTAATTTATGAAGTTGGTTACATCGTGGCATGATAGACCGTACATGGTGACTTCAAGGCGAACATTATTCATTTTGCCTTGCTTTCTGAGACAGAGACACCCTTCAACCTCTCCTCGACGAGTTCGTTGAACTCTTCCCTCAGAATTGTCTCTCTCCTTTCTCTCTCCTCCTTCTGCAATTTCAAAATGCCACGTTTCTCCTCCGCACTGATGACCTGGTTTTCCTTGCGCATACGCACGGCATTCATCCTACGGTGGCGGCTTCCACTCATGACATAGCCCACATCCTCGTACTTTGCAATCTCGTCCGACGTCAACCCAATCTCACCACGACGAGGAATACGAGCCTCCGTGCCGTCCTGCAAGAACGCCGCCATGGCACTGCCTTCACCGCGGAGCAAGGAGCCACCATAAGATCGTTCGTCGATACGACGGGCATTTTGACGAAGTAGAGGCTGGGGCCCAACGTTGTCGTCGTCGTCAGAGTCGAGCGCCTCGTCATGCGTGGGAGGCGCCGCAGCGTCCTTCGTCTCAGTGCTACGAATGGGTACAGGTGGAGGGGCCATGGGAGCCTTGACGACCCACTCGTCCTCCTCTGGCTCAGAATGGTGCGAAGGGCTGCGTTTGGCGCGTTCAGGGCTCTGGGTCCGAGTCTTACTCCTGGAATCCCGGGTAGGAGGATCTCGCTCCTGTCTCCGGCGCCTGTCGTCTTCACTCTCGTCGTCGTAGCTCCTGCGTCGAGGTTGACTCCTTGAGCGACGTCGTTTCTCATTGCCTCTTTCCCTGTCCCTCCTCGAACGTTTTCTTTCTTTGCGTTCTCTCCTGCGTCGCTCCTCTTCGGAGTCTGAGGAATCGCTCGTTGAAGGTGATCTTGTCCGTTTAGACTTTTTACTAGACTTTGAACGTTTGGGGGACCTTTGACGAAAAAAACTTCAGTGGTAGTTGTAGAGTGCATTGTAGCAAAAGAGCGTACAAATCACGAGCTGGAACTTTTGGAGACGGGGGCCATACATTGGCTACCTGGTTCTCTCGCTGTATCCTCCGTCTGAAAAGAACTATTAGCTATTTTGTTGATGGAAGAAAGGGTAGCACATACGCCTCCATAAAGTCACTACCGCCGGAGGCCCCTCCAGCATAAGACGGCCTGTTGCCGTCAGAGTTCCTGTTGGAGTACATGTTCTCCGGCTGCCTCCATGGTGCCTGTGCTTCAGGCTCTCGTGGAGTTGGCCGTCTGTAGTCTTCATATTGAGGACTTGCTCGTCGCCTGTCGCTGCGAGCCTGGCGATCGCCGCCCCTCGTATAGCCATTATCGCGTTCTTTCCTATCGACATTGTCCCTCCCTCCATTGTCTCTCGTCCTGTCCCTGTCCCTGCCTCTGTCACCACCTCTTCCACGCTCGCTGCGGTCTGGCGTAGGACTTCGACGACCACGTTTGGGAGACGGAGACCTGCGACGTGATGTGTAGGCTTCCGGACGTCCTCCTGATTGTGATATCAAAGCCATTCGTGAAGGATGGATAGTCGCCATGATTTCAAGGTTGTGGTTGCTGTTCAAGTTCAATGGCGAAACATTTCCAAATCGTCAAAATATTTTCGAAACAACTCTTGATTCATCAGCATCCACTGCATGGCCTTATGGTCTAGTAGCATGATTCCTCGTTTGGGAAGTGTAACACCGGTTACGCACTCAATTCGAGGAGGTCCTGGGTTCAACTCCCAGTGAGGCCCTTTTTTCCCCTGATGGATTCTTTCCCAGTTTTTTGCCGCATCTTTGATCGACGACGTTTTGGAAGATTTTCAAAAATCTTGCCAATTCCCGACTCCCGAAATTTGACGCGAGCAAGGGCTTTTAGTGGGCGACGTCCAAGTACTGGCTGTGTCTTGTCAACTGTACACAAACTCCGTCCATTAAGTGACAACCGTGACTTTTCCCTCTTTGATTATGGTCCAGGTTCATGTATGTATTTGACACAGGTACTTCTAGCTGACAACTAAACTGTCCGACACTAGGTAGGGCGCAACCATGGTGCAATATGTATCATATTCACAAAACTCGATTCAATAGCACTCGACCAAGAATTGCCTCACATCACAAAAAAAAACCGACCTTCGAAACCAGGATCCATGTGGCGTATACTACTTGGCGTTAGCCTTCATCTCCGACGTTGGAAACTTGGCAAAAATATCCTTCAGCTTGTCCAACGGAGCCTCCAGTAATCCGACAAGAGTCTCGAAAGGCGGCTTATTAGGCGTAGATGGGTGCGCCCTAGATATTGCGCGTCAGGTGTCGAACATGTCACGAAACGCGTTGACGAACCTAGTGGGGACAAACTGCTTCGTCCTCGTGAATGTGGAAGCTGCAGCCAAGCTACCTTCCTTCCCAAGAGCAGGCTCAAGAATGGGCAGGTCCTTGATCTCTTCATTATCGTTGTGCTCGTGCAAGTGAGCCATGACAGCTTTGAGCAAATCAGCGTGCTCCCGTGTCCCAGGTGTGAGCGATTCCAACTCGTACAGTTGCTCCTTGACGGTCTGCATTATCAAAATTAATGTACGAAAGCTCTCGCGCTGCACGCCGACACGACGGACCTGGTGATCGGCACGATCCTCGTCAGCGAGTTTGACGCCTTGCTCGCCGAGGTGGGTCTCCATGAGGGGGTATACGACAATCTCTTCGCCGACCGCGTGTCGGGCAATCTCCCACGTCAACTGACGAGCCCAACGCTCCTGCGCGTCGGAGTCTCCATTCGCCTTGACGTACTGGTCATAGTATTCGTACATCTGAAATATTGTCAACTCTCGACTGGGACGCGAAATCACGAAGCACCCACCTCCTGATGGTCTTCTCTGATGGCCTCAGTGAGAGTTTGGTGCTTGGAAGCCATGGTGCGCGCAAAAACTACTGTTCGTGGGATGTAAAGTTGGCGATAGACTCTGAGAGGAGAGCGGGGGATGGAGAGGCGGGATAGAGCACTGCACTGCATAATATAGGCAAAAGCGAGAAGCACAGAAGCACAAATAGCTGGAGTCCATGATGACGATACTGACGATCCCAAGGACATTGGAAGGAATCGATGATGTAATTATGACGGTACATGGAATAAATCGACGTATATACCTCTCGGGCGTCTGTTCCCGAACGAATTTTATCAGCGTGCACTACACGCGCATGCGAAATCTCTTTGTCTGTTCTTAATGTTTTCCCTACTCAACCATTGTTGAATCTCCTACCACTGCCGAGATCGCAGAAATGCGAAGAACCGACAACTCCACGGCGTGCGTTGTCTCCCTAATCGAATTTTCCTTTCCCTATAAGAGTGATCTCCTCGAGAAGGACGACGGTCGCTACAACACGTGGGCACGCAACTTAAAACACCAACTTGTATTGAACGGCTTGTACGAATATGTCTTCGACCCCCCCCCCGCCACTCCCTCACCCTACATTTGAACCCCGTGCGTCCCGAAACTGGAAGATGAATGACCGTCTGGCGCGTTCTTTCATTTCTACGGCACTCTCTTCGTCCGAACGAAAGCTTCTCAAGAATGGGAGCGCGATGGGACTTTGGGATTATTTGAGGAAGAGGCATGGTAGCACAGGGCCGGTGCAACAGGTGCAACTTCTCCAGGAGGCGCTGACCACGAAGTGTTCGACGACGGAACCCATCACAAAGACTATCGACGCCATCTTCGAAAAGATCGACCACGTATTCGAGGCTGGAGACATCACCAGTGATCAATTGAAGTCTGTTGTGGTTCTAGCTGCCCTCTCTGATAAAGCCTTTGCAAATGCTTGCTTCATTATCTCCCGTGACCTCGCCGCCGCCACAATTGAAAAACCGTATGGCCCATCCAATATTCGACACTTCCTCGAGAACAAGCAGACCTTCGACGCCGATGGACACTCCCATACCAACGATATTCAAACCGCCGCTTTCTCCACGAAATTCTCAAAGCGCGACCAACTCATCTATGACGGATGTAAGTCGCGGTGACGCCCTAATTTCAGAGGACACACGGTACCATGGTGCATTCTGGAAGGGGGTGGAATGGCAGGGAAGACGCTTGTCGAGTCCCAGACCGCACGCAGGGCTTATTTCAAGGCGCGACAAGAGGGGGAGGGGAAGGACAAAGGCAAATCACCAACTAAATTCATAATCACACCAGCAGGAGGAGCTACCTTCACAGCAGAGGGCGGTGCAGACGCGATTGCCGCATGCGTCGCAAACTGGGAACACAAGTACCACGATCAAACCCGAGTTTTCAGATCCTCTGATGCCAATTCGCTCGCAAGGACAGAGACAATGTCTAGGTCAGATTATAACAGTAAAGGGAGCCTGTGAAACAAGAATGTCGACCATACATACAACTTCAATTGGCCAAGTGTCCAGATGCTGTGTAGAAATCGTGCTCCAAGTATAGCATTGCTCAGCAGCCTCTTACATGCACTATAGATAATAAGGCTTTTCGACAGGCATTTAGAGCTCGTCACGCTCCGACTCAGGTTCTTCGGGCTCAGCTTCGGGCTCCGGCTTTCTGTTGATGGCGACCATTTCTGTCTCAAAGACAAGGGTAGCATGAGGAGGGATGACACCTGCGGCGCCGCGGGAGCCTGATGATACAATGTTGAATTCGGGAGAGCTCTACTGAATAAGATCACAGCGACGTACCATATGCCAACTCAGGAGGAACGATGAGTTTACGCTTCTCGCCAACACACATGCCGAGAAGGCCCTGGTCCCATCCCTTAATAACTTGCCCAACACCAACTATAGAAAATGTCAATACGTGTTCGAGTTGCGGCGTATTATCGGATGCATACGAGTGATCCCTAGAGGTGCGTTGCGGTTATGGCTGAGGGATGTTTGGTCAGTACGAGACAAAGATGTAATAGATCATAGTAACCTGGAGTCGAATTGTTTTCCGTTGTCAAAGAATGTACCCGTCTATAATAGCTTAATGAGGCCCTAGGTGAAGACACAGGTAGCACATACATAGTGGACCTGGATTTCGTCGTGTGCCTGAGCACTAATCGTGCACTCGTCGGGTTTGTGGGTCGTCTCTATGGAGAGCTCGGTAGGAGGAGTGGCATCGTCAGCAAAGACGACAGCAGCCAGGAGGAGAGGAATCCAAGTCAAGAGTCTCATGGCTGTTGGAAGAGAGATGAGGTGGCGACGCGGGGAATTCAGTCTGTCCCTAAATAGCAATGCACGCGACGACGTGTCCTTCCCGGCACATTCGGCCCGAATCCAATCGCAGACTCCTTCGCGTTCGGCAGTGCCCGAGATAGGAAAGCAAGGATCAACAACTATACAGTCGGTTCCACCCGGCGAACCTTAATTTTCTATCCGTCCGACACCACCACACCGTACGCCGACGACGATGGTACGCCCCAACGCTCCCTGAGATATCTATAGACGAATGCTGATGGACATTTACTGTGATTAGCCTTCCCAAAAGACCTTCCGCACCAAAAGAATTCTGGCCAAGGCAGGACGGCAAAACAGGTGTGTTTCTGGATTGATTGATACCCATTCAAATAGGTGTACTGACGAGCAATTCAATCCAGGCCGATTCCCCAATGGTTCCGCCTCAAGACGGACTCAAAAATCCAGGTGCGTGGCCTTGCTTTCGATGTCAAATGACTTGATTGAATCTTGTCTTCGTAGTATAACGCTAAGCGCCGCCACTGGCGCAGGACCAAGTTGAACATCTAAACAACGCACACTTGGCGGAGGAGGCACGGTGATACTGTAGAAGAGGTCGTCGCAGAGCTGGCATCCATGTTTTCATCCCGATATTATGACACCCATATGAATATGGTTTCAGCTTCGATTTGGCTTTTGTGAGGTGGTGGAATGGGTCCTGTTTGCTGCTCATGGGATTCCTG
>JABAJS010007662.1:0-45781 GCA_018221635.1 Tephrocybe sp. 10521TJB
CAGAAGAGGCCACGGGAAACCGTATGTTCGGATTGTTACTCATTGTGAGAAATGATGAAGAGGCGAATATGTGACATTACACACGCGGATTAGATTAGGGCGATCATGCGGTGTGGCTCATTTCTTCATTTTTATTATTCTTTTTGGCTATAGCTTATACGTACATAGTACTTCTTCATTTATTTACAAATTTGCTTGAAATAAATCAGTTGGAGATAGGGTTACCGATTTGGTAATCCGGAAAGATGTCACCGACGCCGCAACGGGACGTTCATGCCCGTAGTACTTGATCTCACGTAGCTCTACATAGTTTCATAGTCTACTAGTATAAATATTATAGTAAAGTGGGCAATCTCCTCATGAGATTGTAACCCAACGGCCTAACAGCCTGTGTGCCAGTCATAAGCCTTTTCACGCACTTCCAACTAAATCGTCTCTTAGAAGTCTGAAGGCAACACTGAGCCAATTTTTGAGATCTTATCTCTTCCCGTGTTTTGATAGATGAGCCCCACGTGGTTATGAATTTGCCCTTCAAGTTGTACATTGGTGACGACGCGTACGACGGCGCCGAACTTTGGATTTTCACATTTGCCCTTTACACCAAAAGAAGGCGAGGAGCTCTTAAGCAGGCTAACTCATCCTAGGCCTCGAAGGGATTGCCTGTCGACCGCAGTAACGGAAATCACAAGACGGCCTCGGATTACCTCGGATTCTTCATTATATACAGTAAGGAATACATGCCAGATTCTCATAGACGTTGATTATTGGAGGCCGTTTACTTGGCTCGTCTTTCCAGTAATTCTCGATAATCGACCACACACTATCTGGCATATTGAGTGGTCGTTTAGGACGCTCTCCGGAGATAGTCTTTAGGGAAGCGATCTCTTTCGTTTCAAGGTGGTGTGGAGGTTGGCCCGTGTATACCTATCGTATCTTCAGTTTACGCACTCGAACTTAAATTAAAAAACAAAAGGCGACGAACTTCAATGGCCAGCATCGCAAAAGAGAATACATCGCTTGGGAAGGTGACTTTTGAGCTAGTATACCCGTATTTTTCGGGCACAAATCGCTCTGGGGCCATCCAACGTGGTGTACGTCCGCCTGAGTTGCTTGACATTCGCGGAAATAAACTTGGCGCTAGGCTTTGTGATAATCCACCTTCTTGTAGTGCTATTTTGCACTGTTGTATCGTAATTGCCCGCCATTTGGGCGTGATGTCTGCTGCAGGAGATGCCGCGTTCAGGTCGTCTTGAAGAGCTGAGATCCCAAAATCAGAGATAAGAGCCTTCTCGTCATCACTAATGAGGACATTGCCCTGCATTAACCGTTAAGATCACGAAGATACAGTGATCAAACATACTCCTTTCAAGTCCCCATGGGCCACTCCATATTCGTACATGAAATGGAGACCGTCAGCAACCTGTTCAAGCTGCGGGATGTAAGTATTAGCTTCTCAGGAATATTTTGAAGTATGGTGCCAGTTCTTTCCTGGAAACTTCAGATTCGGAATTAGTCGCCAAGAATCTCACTATGTCACCGTTCTTCATCCACGGCACAACAATACAAAGGCGGAAAGGTTCTTGGACGATGCCGATGAAGGCAATGATGTTAGGGTGATGCAGGATTTTCGTGATACAGACTTCTTTCAAGAAGTGCTAATGCAATGCATCAATGGGACGGATGATGGAATACGGTCCATGAAGACAAACCTTCTTGGCTTGAAAAATCTTATTAGAATATAATCTGAAGTCCTTCATTGCGACTTCTCGTTTAAAGAGAAGGCCATGATATATTCGGGCAGAGCCCCCAGATTCAATGGCTTCTTCAGACAGCCTTATTGGGTGGTGAACAGCGAGACAAGTTGGAGAGTGAAGTTTTCTGGCATAGTTTGATCAGATATTCGTAGTATAGGAGGATCGAGAATTTTTCGTCGGATTCTCGCACGACCTGTAACAACCAACGAAGTCAAAAAGGACAAGATGGGAACCGCCATCTGAACGGTACCTCCACAAGTCGACACATAGAATCCACCAGTATCTGTGAGTCAACCGGGATCGACCCTTTCAATGAGGCGGAGACTTGCTTCTTGAGGTAGTTAAAGACCCCGTTGCACCATTTCAACAGCCTAGAAGGATAATTCTTCAGTCGTATGCACTACGCGACGTGAATTAATGCCGCACTCTCTACTTGCCATCCTATACGTTTCTCTTGTTGACGATAGTAGATCCAAGACGCACTGACGTATCGTTTCGTGGTGTTCTAACTAGGACACAGCATTCTATTCTGAACGTGCAAAGCAATCACAGGTCTTTTGACATTTCGACATTCGTAATCTGAACACGTTTTGAGGAGGGTGCGACCACAAAAATGACCGGCGAATCTTTGAGAAAGAGATAATTGATTGTACGAAAAGTTCTCTGGGAACGAGGCAAAGCCTCCAATGAAGTGCTCCAGATACGACTGCCCATGACGACGTCAATACAAACAATACTGTAAAGATGGGAATCGGGAGGAGGGTCTTACCCTTGCACGTATGTACGGTATCTTCTTGGCAACATATCGAAGATCGTTCAAGTCCTCTTTGGAGGAGGGCCACTGTACACGTTCATGGGCAACCATCAAGGGAATAGGAGAAGGGGACGAAGGACTTCAGCTTGATAAGTGCCTTCGACATAACACCTACTGAACTCCACGAGGCGGTACAAATACAGCGATCACACGATCTGCTTCGAAGAAAGTATAAGATAGGGTACAGCGTGCTGACACCGCCTTCGAAGTAAGCAAATGTGGTATCGCTCTCTGGGCTACCAGTACCTTCGTCGTTCACTATCACCATGATGCCGGACACGGTTATAATCATGATCGCGTATGTCCCATCGCCGCTCTCTCACACGGTGAACTTCCTCGACTTCCCTGCGATTGAAAACATCGTCATAACCTTGGTCAACGCCCCCGTGCACCGTGCTCGGGGTCACACTCCCAGACATTTCGCGTTCCTTACGCTTTATGGGCTCTAATGCGCGCTCTCGTTCGCTGGTCTCACGAGTGAGGCGATCGTGAACTTCTGGCGGAGCCTTGGAGGCTTCTGGAGGTGGGCGTGGGTGTCGATAAGGGCTACTTGAAGGTGTGGAAGGGGAGGATTGTGAGGTAAGTTCTTAGGTAACAGAAGTTAGAGGGTCATGGATAGACTCGCGTGCCGTGTCTCGTTTTCTGGGCAATATACTTCAGTGAACTCATAAGAAATACTTGGATGAACATACCATCGTTCGTCTTTAGTTTCTTTGGGTGCGTCTTTACTTTTTTCGGAATACCAAGGTTTGAGATCCTTGGCAGAGGGTGCTAGTGGGACGCCTTTCTCTGTCATGGATAGACTTGCATGCCGTGTCTTGTTTTCTAAGCAATATACTTTAGTGAACTCGTAAGAAATACTTGGATGAACATACCATCGTTCGTCTTCAGTTTCTTCGGATGTGTCTTTACTTCCTTAGGAATACCAAGGTTTGAGATCCTTGGCAGAGGGTGCTAGTGGGACGCCTTTCTCTGTCTCTACCAGATATGTCTTCTTCGTTGCACGTATAGCAGTCGATATCGACGTCTTTAAAACACGGTAAGACTATTAGCTAGTTCGAAAGAGAGCTAAAAACTCACATGCTCCAGATCTTCAAAAAATTTGATGTGGCCACCAGTGGTTGGGAGGACTGCTCCACGGGTCGAGCTCCTCGGCAATGACTTTGTCGAGGTCTTCTTCTTTACGTTACTTCTTGTTGCTAGCCTTTTCCGCAACACCAGCGCGCTCGTGCAGTTGATCTATACGAGCTTCAGAATCCTAAGTTCACCATCAGAATACTTGGTCAGAGACGCCGTAAACAATGTACTACAGGCATCATCCTTCCCTCCTCCCTGGCCTGCTTCTTCTTCATCTCTACGGACCTTCTATATTATCTCTCCTATATGGATGATAGGACTTGTGGTGCGCTATGTTGAGCTCTCCCATGGTGCGAGATGGTTGTTACAATCGAGTCAGAGAATGATGGAACAAATAGAGCGCATCATTTAACTTTGTCTTGCCCACCACCGCCGCCAGTCTCAATGGTGAATGTTGGATGCCCTGTGAGTTATTTAATGCTTCTCTTTGAACATTCATGGAATGATAAGGTCAAAGCGTCGTTGCATTGATCATGAGTGGGGTTGGATCGCAGGGAGGAATTAATGTTGACGAAAAGGTCATACGTATGATAGATCTCGACATGCCTCTGGTAAAGTCTGATGGAAAGCTAGCCACTGTTCATGATAAGGCGTACCTCTTTCCTTCTGCGTGGAAAAATTTTACGACTTGTCGAGACCAGAAACAAACCACTGAGGCATTTTACAGTGCTGAAGCGCTGAAGCCTGATTGTACATGGAAACTTTATCTTATCATACATGCGGATTAGATCTTCGCTTTTATTCTTGTTGGCTATAGCTACGTACATGTACATGTACTTCTGAATCCATTTATTTACAAATTTGCTTGAAAATTATACCGTCTCTTAGTAGAAATTTGAAGGCAATATAATAACATTTTGACCTTGCCAATTTTTGAAATCTTATCTCTTTCCATGTACGGAATTTTGCCCCACGTGGTTATGAATTTGCCCAAGTTGCTGGCGACGACGACGGCGCCGAACTTTGGATTTTAACATTTTACCTTTACACAAAAATACCTTGGCGAGGAGCTCTCAAGCAGGCTGATCATATAGCAAACTCGTTCTATAGGGCCTGGAAGGGATTGCCTGTCGACCACAATAACGGATATCACCTCACAAGGTTCTAGCACAGAGTAACTATTTTCAATAACTCTACTCGAGCGTCTCATTTACATTTCTATTCGAAATCCCTAGATAAGTAATAAAATAAGTCGTCGCAGAAAAGTCGACACTGGCCTCGTGCATGCATGTCCGAATCGTCTCCAACTCGACAGCCTCGTTACCTGGATGACACGCGCAACAGCCGGCGCAGTAGCATGGACCTGAGGCAGCACGCGCTCCTGTCTTCTGCCACACCATCCCTTGCCTCTGGTCAAGAATGGCACCTCAACCCCGTGTTCGCACCCCCCGCAAGCCTACTAAATTCCCGACGGTCTTCCCTCGCCTCTCTCGCTGAAATGGATCTGGAACGCCTCGAGAGGAGACGAGGAAGCCGCGTTGAGATTGTGGAAGAATATAAATCCCCTTTGGGTTCAGAGCCTGTGTCTCCTGACGATGGCTCCAACTTTCGGAGGAGTTTGCAGATTGACATGAAGGGCCTTGTTGGTGACGCAGTTGGAAACGTACGTCGACTATCTTCGGCTTTTGAAAAATATCTCATTTTGGACGCGATTCAGATGAGCATAAGTCCCTCCTCTCGTGACGTCGTTCTAGCAGCGTAAGTAAACCTCCAACCTACCCTTCTTAGGTCTGACTCCTGTATAGTCGCCGGGGGCTATTTATCATAGATTTAGAGGCTCCCCTGGAGGTTCCCCGTTTTCTTCCCCAGGGAGGCACCTGGGACGTGGCCGATGTCCAATGGAACCCTCATCCGTCGCGTGCCGAATATATCGTCTCAACGTCCAGCGAGAAATTGTAGGCCCTTCGACTTCTTGAAGCACACCCACTCATGGGAATACATAGACTGATCTGGAATCTCCTCTTGGTCGGGAAGACCTCAATAGAGTTCATCCTCCAAGCCCACTACCGTGCCATCACCGACATCAACTGGCATACCACGGAATGTGATACTGTCGTCAGTACCGGCATCGACTCGTGGATATGGGCCTGGGATCTACGTGAAACTAGAAAGCCAACATTTGGTCTCTCTGCATTCAAAGGTGGGACCACAGTATCCCGATGTATTCTCAATGTTCTGAATTGCCTCAAAGCTGGCGGAACGCAGGTCAAATGGAATCGTCAAGACGCTAACATCCTTGCTTCCTCTCATTCAGACGAAGTCCTCATTTGGGATCGTCGGGTACGTGGCTCTCTCACACTTATCCTTACCCCTAGAACCAACTTGACAACGAGTACTACCCGCAGAAAGGCTCTCTCCCCCTCAAACGAATCAAGGCACACGGGGCCAAGATCTACGGCATAGACTGGTCCCACGATCGGCGCGACGAAATCGTCACCTGCTCTCTCGACAAGACCATCAAGGTCTGGAATACATTAGACGACGAAGCCGCGCCCAAGATCATCCACACCGCATACCCGGTTTGGCGCGCCCGGGCCCTCCCTTTCGGACGCGGCGTATTGAGTCTTGCTCAGCGTGGATTCACTGCGCTCGAAATGTACGCCGAAGGACCGTACGACGGACCAGTGGAGCATTTCGATGGCCATACCGACGTGGTGAAAGAGTTCGTTTGGAGGAGGGGCGGGGAAGACGAATACCAGTTGATTACCTGGTCCAAAGATCGTACCCTGCGTTTCTGGCCCATAGAGCCAGAAGTTATGCAGGTATGCCCACCACTCATCCGACTTACCTGTTCATTCACTCATCTACGGACAGAAAGTCGGCCACGCCGTCTCTCCCACCAGAGGACGTCGTCCATCACGCGGTGATCGTTCGCCAAGCATCTCATACCGCAACCCACCGGAAGGCACTTTCCACTTTCCCGCTCTCTCCGCCCCGGTCGGTCATCGCTCCATTCTGGCAGAAGTACGCGCGCCCCTGCCTCCACGCCCAGTACCCGCCGTGGGGTCACGCAGTCAAGGCGGCACGATGAGTCGAGGAGGGCCGAATAACAATTCATCACGGATGCCGATGGACGCGATCACTTGGCTGTCTAATGTTAAAGTTGGCGATCATGAACGCCGAGGAAGTAGTGAGGGAAGGGGTGGCGATAGCGAGTTGTCGAGGCTCAGGGAGAGGCTTCTGGAGCATCAGAGTAATCTGGGCAGAGATGGACTGGTTGCTCAGGATCAAGAATCTGAAGCTCAAAACCAAGGGGGGAAGAGGAAGAGGAGTGAGAGCCGCGCACGAGGTGAGGGAGACGCGGGCCACACCCAAACCCAGTCACTGCAGGATGAGTATGTCCTTGATATCTTACCTTCCCCACTATACTCTACTAACCCTTCTGCAGGATTACATCTGTCTTGAGGAAATTACTCCCAATCAAGGTGAATCTCGAGAAGGTCAGGAAGAGCTTCCCGCATATCCTGATGTAGAGCTCATACAATGCATCCAGCACGATCTCACGAACACGAAAAAGCGCACCTGCACTCTTGGGTTCCAGGGGCCGTGGGGAGAAAGGACTTCAGTGTTCATCCGCATCACATTCATCTTCCCCCGCGACTACCCCCAGTCCGGCACGCCGTCAGTGGACCTCGAGCATAATCCTCTTATATCCGTCAAAGACCGGCTCTTTATGATTCGACGCCTTCAAAGCATCCGTGAACAGCAACGCCCATGTCTAGAAAGCTGCTTGCGGTTCTTGCTTTTCCGTGACGACGAGCGTTCTGGGGTGGCGTCTCCATTGGAGTCGGAATCTTCCTCCTCCGAAGATGAGGAATCAGGAGTTTCAGTGGGAAGACGGAGAAACAAAGGCAATGCCAGCCCTGTTAGGACCGTGAAAAACCTAGTCGAGCCTAGGAGCTCACAAGGAACATTTGGCCCAAATGGTATGATCACCTTCCTTCTATATCGTGACAGTTATTGATCTGGCACATTTTCGCCCTTAGGTGAATTAGTGTGCTTCTTCCGCTCACCAACACGTATAGTAAGAAACGTGTTGCGTGGGCTATCGGATTCACCAGCAACCCCTGCAGAAGATCCAGCTTCCACACCACCCCCATCAGTTCAGCCCGCACCTCCTCGTTTATTCCAATCGCCTTCTTTGATCTCTGATGCCGTGCGTCGCCTGAGCCATTCGGCCAAGGACAGACAACAAAAGACAAGCGAACTCCGCCGCCTCGGTCTCAATGATCGTCACAACATCTTGCGTATCATGACGAACCTGCTCACGCTCCAGCCGAAGCCCAAGTCATCACAAGCTTCAGAGGGCGAGCGACGGCCGCTCGGGGACTTGCTTAAAAGCTATGCTCTACTTTCAGCCCCTCCTCGCAGCACGGTGTTCTTGACTAATACGATTAATATTGCCGGGGGTGATCGTAAGGTGGCACGGGACTATATATTTGGAGATGCAGAGGATGTTGGGCAAACCCCTGAGAACGGAAGTGGAGGTGGCCTTAAGGAAATATGCGCAAAGAATGCAAGAGCTGCCAGGCTCCATGGCCGTTATGACCATGAGCGTGCCTTCAAAATGCTACACACCTTGATCCCGTTGCCTTCTCAAAAAGCCCTTAAATTTGACGCACTGGCAGCCAAAGTCATAATGGGATTGTGAGTTGCGCATCTCGGTTTTTCATAACACTTATCCACTGAACGACTTCCGCAGATATGACGATTTTTCAAAAACAAAGGATATTCAGATGTTGGCTATGCTATCGGTCCTTCTACTCCAGACCTATGAACTCATGACGGCAAACCCATCGGCTTCTGACACCCCAGATACTATGGATGTCCTGACGGCGTTACCAAAGTACACTGGTGAAGATTATTTCAATATTACCCATCATAGCCCTAGTGACGGGCCGCCCATCTGGTCTCGTCGCCCCTCCACTCCTACTGTACCACAGCAGGCTGGAACCTCGGTCCCGTCTTCCACTTCTTCTCGTGGCTCATGGTCTAGTCTCTTCAATACCGGGTCTATGCGCCAATTCATGAGCGGCGTGCAGGACTCGATTAAGGACGGCTTGACTACTCCTTTGGAAGGGCCTCATACGAGCCCGACACCTGTGATACCACCAAACGCCTTAGTACGCCCACCCAGCCACATGAACGTCAGGCTGGAAACGACAAGACTTTCTCTCGATAGTATCCGGAGGCACCCCAAAAAGGACCAGGTGCTGCTCCCATCTGAACCGAAGTCTCCAGTGTCCCCACCAGTATCAAAATCTTGGAATGAGACCGGACCATCATATCATCTGAAGCCGTCGCCATCTTTATCGTCCGTCCCCGCTGGCCATATTCGGCGGACACCACTGGCCCAGGTCTCCGACCCTAGCAATGCTCACGTCGTCCGGTACAAACAAATAATTACATTTGAGCCATCTGTCGAAGTTGGTCCCGAAAAGTTTGCCATAGCACTTGCCCGGTTCATCATCATCTAACTGACGTTTTCCCTAGACCTGCACGCTTTTTCAATGAACCTTTTCTACAACAGCTTACGTTGCATGTCCGATTTTATGCAGACCTCATGTGTCGATGGCGGTTATATCACAAACGTCTCGAGCTTTTGAAGTCTGTAAAACGACAAATAGCGCCTTTGGACCAAAACCGAAAGCTGACGATTGGTAGGTTTAATTCTCCGATCTTGTGCTTGCTCATTCTTTCTCATGATCGTTTTTAGGCATTGTCCGGACTTGCACGAGATGTACGCTGGCCCTTCCCAGGAATGCCAATCACTGCCCGTCATGTACCACATCGTGCTCCATGGCCAAATGTACCATCTGTCGACTTCCCGTTAAAGGTAGGTAAACGATCCGATCCTCAGAACGTCCTCGCTGACGATTGACTTCAGGGTTGTCGAGAAGCTGTTTACAATGTTTTCATGTTACGCACATATCGTGTTGGGACAGCCTCGATGTTCCAATCTGCCCAACAGGTTGCGGGTGCTTCTGTAATGGGTTTGAAGAGGCACAGACACGATCGTCCAGTCGTCATGGACTGCCATTGTCTCCACCCACAACACATTTAATGCTGTCTTCTTTCCTATAATGTGCCATTTGCTCCATGCTGTATCATTAAATGTAGACGGTGCCTTGTATTTGTAGAATCTGTAGATTTAATGTATGTATTCTTCTGCAGCCTAAGCTTGCGATTCAGTGACAAGCACCATCAACCTCGAAAATGGTCTCGTTATTTTCTTTCTTTGATGTACATAACTGAAAATCGAGCATGATATCTCATTATGAAGCGAGAAACAACTAACGAGGGCTAACATTCCTTCCTTTCATCCTATTGCAGCTCCAAATTATGCAACATATAAAAACTTTGTCTTATCATCCTTACTCCTCTCCAAATAATCAGTTTCCACAAGGTGATCGATCCGCTTCTTGATCATCTCAACCGTTGGCACGAAATGGTTCTTGACCGCCTCAATAGTCGCAGTCTTGAGCTGCTCGTACGTGAGCTCCCTGCGTGCTTTCATGACACGCACGATTGCCGCCTCAAGGGAATACAGCCTGTCGCCTTCAATTGAATCGTTCGTCCGCCTTGATTCCTCGGACTAAACACAAACAAGAAAAAATGAGTTTGAGTCGTTTCCAAGGATTTCCCAATGATATGTACCGAGACTTTTGCTTGAATCGAGTTGATATGTATTTTGGCATAAGGGTCTTCAAACTCAGCATTGAACCTGAACAGGTCGGTTTCGTCGATATCCCGACCAGTTGGGATCTTCTTGAGAACTTTCTTCTTCCCACACGCAAGGCTTTGCAGTACCCGTTTCAGCTCCTCTTTATCTACGATCGTTGCGCTTGTCAGACGCATAAAATTAGGACAGAATCCAAGTAACTCAACCCATGCGCGTCTGCTCCAAGATGTCAGGGTAGCGCCACTCAGCCTCCTCGTTGAAAAGCAGCAGAACAACGGCTTGATACAAGCTGACAGAAAGCTCTTTGTTGCCGAGATTGAATCGCCCCGTTAATGTTGCAGTTCCGAGCGCATGGTCCCAATCAAGTGCATGCCCAGAATGTCGCCCTTTGTAGTAGTCAGCATACGCTGTCAAATCGGCCTGCATCTACAAGGCGATGGTCTGTATCAATGGTTTGTTTCGTATATTGAGAAAAGAGGAATACCTTGGGAGGGAGGTCGACACTTGTCTTTTGTACTGTGAAAGGCCAAGCGCTGCGTTGAAGTACCATGACAGAGAGTTTCTGGCCCGAACTCGTTGAGGGGAGTTTCAAGTGATACTCGCGCATGGACTCTCTCGATAGGGCCAAGTCCTTGAACATGTCTTCACCCATCCCAAACTCGGGGTCATATTCTGTATATCAAAATGCTATCTTGAATCATAATGCCAACTGACAACTGAAACACGTACGCTCTTTCAATTTTTTCAGCATAGCAACCTCAAAGTCATCAGAGGCGCTCTTCTGCAGCAGCAAGCGTTTCGCCAGTGACCGATGATAGAATGTCCTAAATACATCCTTATCGTCTGTGTAGCGATACAGTGCCAGCGCAGAGTCCAAGACCGCCTCGAACTCCGCATCACTACTTGCACCCTGGCCCTTGCGCATGGTGCGGTCAAGGTATCTGGCAATGAGCTCCGCAGGTTTATTCCGCCTCGCCTTGAAACCAGTTGTAAAAGCATCTCCAAGGGCGTAGATAAATTTTTTATCTGGCTGAGTAGTGATGGTGCTGGAAGAAAGGGTGAATTTCTCGTCGAGGAAGGTTGTATTGATGATTGTATTGGTAAGGTTCTTGAGTTCAAGTAGACGCTCTACCATCTTTTCGTCGAGACTAGCATCTCGAACGATATCGTGAACCCATGCCTAGTATTTGTGGTCAACGACTACACATATCTAAGACAGATAGTAAAACAGCTCACCTGAACATGCGCTCGAAAAGCGCTAACCAGAAGTTTGACGCCATCAACACGTTTGAATAAACGATACATCAGAGTGAGCGCCGTAAGGTCCTTTTTTTCTACATAAAGGCCAACAGCTATCACACATAGATTAGAAGGTGAATATATCGGATAGTAACCTTACACCTACTGTTGTTTGCCATCCATTCCAGACGGCCACGGCAGATGGACTCCTCTACCGTCTGTCGGACAATATCCCAACTCTCAATCGGAAGGACATCTTGTGATCGCTGGATCTCTTCATCTATCCTTGCAATGACATGTTGGAAGAACCCTCGGGCGTTGGATCTCATAGATTGTGACAGCTTTCCAGACTCTGACGAGTAGAAATCTTGCGTAATCTGAATGTAGTAGGCCTCGAAGGAATGGTACTGGCTATGGGCAGTCAAGTGTGCAATGAGCTTTGGGATTTCTTCGCGGAGAGGGTGCGCCAAGCGAAGTTTGCGCTCATAATTGACCCATTCGAGTACCCCGACTCTGAGACGGAGTTGAATCCTCGGATTCTCAAAAAATCGCTGAGAGAATAAAGAATATGCAAGGGTACTGAAAGTTGATTCAGTGTCTCTTGTCTCTATCACAAGCGTGCATGAGATATACCGAATTTTTTCAACCTCGGGCTGCCCAACGACGTAAACTTGATCTAAGTAAGTCAGCAGAGTTGTGAGCAGAGTCTAGGTGTATGGCTTAGAATCGATTGGGACACGGGTGAATATACTTACGCTTCGCTCTTCAAACCAACGACAATCCGCAACGAACGCCGATAGCCATTGAATGGGCTGGTCTTCTTTATCTCCGTTGTCCGAAACATCGAACTCTTTATCCGCAAGTTTACCAGCCAGGCGACCAATTGATTGTTCTAGCTCAAGCCTCAGCTTATCGTACAACTGTTCTCCTCGGTTTGCCACAACTACAATGGATCGACAAGCAGAGTAAATGCCTTCATAACTTGTAGGAAGAATCGCACTGAGGTCCTTGTACTCGGGTGACAATATCATCTTGATGGAACGTTGCAGGAGTGCCAGATCCTTAAGTAGTTTCGATTGCGCATCGCCCTCCCCGGGTGTGCTCACTGTCGAAGTCGCGTCAGCTTATATAAGATCGTTCAGATATGCCTCTTACACCTATCCCCTGTAATACTGAGCTTTATCGGCCCCTGCAGACGCGTGCGGTCCGACCTAGAGGCAGAAGCAATGTCAGAGTCGGTGTCCAAGCGAGCAACCTTGCGACGAGGAGATGCCGACCCATCAAAAGTTTCCTTGACTGTATATTTCGGTGAGGTGAAAGCATTCGATGTCTTGGGCAGAGTTAATAGACTAAACACGTCCGTCATCGTTGTTGATGGCGATGAGCACTCATTAAAGCTTCAAGTTAGCAGTGATGAGATGATTAATTACTTACATAATATATAATTATAAGTCCCAAATAAACTCTCAGAAATAGTAATTAGAATCCCCCAGAAGGACGTTATTTTCGATAGACTCCCCCTGGAACTTCCTTTCTCATGTCATCATTTAACTGTCTCTGGTAGCCAGACAATTCTCATGTAAATCCGATGCCGAGGCATGGATGTGGATACATAGGATGCCCCAAGGGTCAACACGACCTCGAAGTGTCGCACTACCAGTTAGATCGTACCAGGTTCCTGGTTTGGGGGACTTTAGGAATATTCTCAACGAATTTACAGCGTTCTTTATGATTCCCTACATAAAAAGTAATTTATTGCCCTATTCCCGCAAATTTCGAGACTAGGTATCTAAAATTTCCATGAAGGTACGATTCATGGATGTTGATCAGACAAGTAGTGTACAATGCCAATACGACCACTCATTTAAAAAGAGAAATGAAATTCGTGTGTTGTGTTACCAATAATGCCGATTGGGATACCTTTACGCTCAAAGACTGAACCACTTGATCAATCATCCATGACCGCCCAAGGATCGGAATTTCTTAGTCCAATTTTTCATCACAGTAAATAAGTGTGCAGCAGGTATATTACATGGTCAGCCATGATGACGTTTTCCAAGCTCAAACGGACATGAGCTCAAATGGACATAAAAATGTTAGCGCCACAGTGGTTAACCAATAACCAGCAGTGGCCTTGCTGAAATATCTTGGAGCTCTCAGGTCTAGTTTCAACATTATCATGTTTCAGGCTATCCGAGAACAACAACTATTTGCATTAGCCCGAGTCGGATAGGGGGGCACAATATCTTGTAAGATTCAAGTAGCACCCCCTCTTGAGGCTTGAGTTTGTTGTGGGCATTTACATACGCGGCCTGGCTATACTTCACTCCTGAGAAGGGATAAAGTTGACCTCGGTAAACTCGAAGCCTTTCTTACCGATTATGAGAGAGAAGGTCAGAAGCATCGCTTAGTGTGCGTGCCAGCACAAACGGCTTGAAGAGGATTACACTGGTGTTGACGCGTTGACGTCCCTTGCACGAGTAATGTGCATTCGTTCATCTAGTGCCATACCATCCGAAACCCGCGTATCTTTAAATTTAGTGTTCATGTAGCTAATCTTGGGAGGTTCAAATCTGGGGTCTCTAGTACGACGATGGACGTGACGCTACAAAGGCGAGAGATGGGTCCGCCAAAATGGCTTAGGTTGATTAGACTAGAGAGGATATCAAAGTCACGGCGAATCAGAAAGAGCGTCCCCGTTAAGAACAGCATTAATTAGGTAGGTACATGTTAATAACGATCAACTAGGGAACATCTTGGACATTAGATTTCGTACGATGTCACGGTCAAACACTTCGATGATGCCCCCTATAACTAATAGATTGCTGCGAGGATCAAAGAGGATCATTTCAGTCGAGAAAACTCCGTGCTCGAGTTGGGCACATACTCATTGAAAAGGTTTTGGTAAGTTCTATCTGGTCATATCAAAGATCGGCCTTCGGGCCATTTCTACCACCGCCGGTCGGTTGCCTTGTGAAAAGGAACGTCGGCTGGTGGGATAGAACAATTCGTCTTGTCTCACAAGTTGTGGTTGTCATCAGTGAAGCTTGCAATCATATTCAGTTTTCGACACACGAGGTGCCCTGAAGATAGGAAAGGATTCATCGTCTCTTCGAAACGCCCAACATCACCTAGTCCGCCACCCCCTGGAGCGCCATGTGCCATCTGATGCAAGAAGCTAGGCGAGGCCAGCCTGAGCAAATTGTGTGTAAATGATCTCAGAGAGTTAATTGGACGGTGCCATGCAACGATGCATAAGCGCTGGCAGGGACAGGGAAACGAATAATCTATTAGAAATAAAAACAGAACATGATCATAAGGCCGAGGCATGTGCCTGTCGCTGACAGAGAAAGAACCTTCGACTGCGGAGTTTGTGAAACGAGAGCCCAGCGTATTGGAATGACGAAGAGAACAGCCAAGCAGAGACTTTCCGAGCGAAAATCGAGCCGCATCCAAAGGGAGAAGGATCATTGGAGAGAAGTAGCGGGCTGCAAGCGTGACTGGCGTCTGAAATTTGGCCTGTGAACCGCGAACACGCTCTGATCGGCGTCAAAATCGTCGTAAACAAACCTTCATTTGGGGTCATAGCGTGAAAGGAGGTGGGTGTACGTATCGGATATCTATACGACACAAAATGATACATGAGTGAGCATTCAACATCCCCACTTAAGTGACATACCTTCTCAGCACGATCTTGGCCACCTGGGACAAACCTACATATAACGGTCGATGCTTCGAACCATCGTTTAGCTTCATCCAACATGGCACCACTATGTGGAAGATGCCGGTGAGTTACAAGACAGCGCTCATTGTGATGCATAAGACAAACTGCAAGCATTCCGTGCCGGTGTTGTAGGCTGTTGCGAGAAGCCACTGTCGTTCGTCCATGGGGTACGGCTGAAAGAGGTTACTAGTGATAAGCGCATCATTTGATCAACGGTGGAGCCATGCAAAGCATGCTCAGCAGTTGGTTGTCCAGACCTCGTCACTATCATGGCTGTCTTCGATCACTGCGAGTGCTTGCTCGACATATCCGATGGCCTTGACACGGTCCTCGGGCGTGTTGCGCGCGAGGATGATCGTACAGATCGCTCGTAGCCATCGTGAAAACTTCTCGACCGACAGATGATTATGATCTAAACTCGCACGGAGAAGCGCCTATGTAGCTCATGTCATTGTCATGATACCCAATAGATCGTGGTGGATGATAAACCTCCAGGCATCCATATAGAACTACGCTTTCGTGTGAGCCATTGATGAACGACAGGTAATGTCGTCGATGGTTTCGAAGAAATACAAAGTTACAACTCACCATTGATCGGACATTCCTTCTCAACCCACTAACCGAACGGACGGCAACATGGAATCAACAGATGACCTAACGGAGGTGGTGATGGAGGAACGGACCAGTATATCAGCGACGGCTTCGTATGTGCCGAGCGCCAAAGGTCCCGAATTCACGATTTCCTATCGTAAGTGACCATTGATGAGAAGATGGCAACACCACAAGGATGCAAACTAACCTCAACCAGCCGAGGTATTTGGTCCCAAGACTTTGCTCGCGTCAAGAATTCTGCTTCAAAGACCTGCAATGTGTGAATGAAATATTGCATGCGAAGAATTTCATCGTCTTTCTGGAAATGTCCCTTCTCAATGACAGATGTGATGAACTTCCTACAAGCAACTATTTTTGATGTGACAGCAGATATTTTGTCGACCTGAAAGAATGTGCAATGTTACATGAGGGGAGGGACGTGAATAGATGATGAATTCGCACATTGACCTTGCCGTCTAACGAAAGGATTGCTTCTCGAGCAGAGAATACTGGATCAACGTTCGTGAGGTGACAAACTCAGACATGACAAGGTGAGCGATGTTACCATGTCCAGATACCGCCGAAAAACTTGCGTTGACAAGATGCGAATACATTTCAGAATCTAAGTCAACCGGTGACGTCTTGTAAAGAGCCTCAAGGAGCTGTAGATCGCGTTAGCCTGGAGCCATTTAGAACGATGTCAAGTTACCTACATCTTTGGCGATATCAAATAGGTCAGCAATTCTATCCTCAAAGCGTTCCCACTCTGAACATCCTTGGACAGCACAATTGTAGGCAGTTCTCCACAGCCATGAGATGTCCTTGCTTATCAGAGACATTGCCTTTTGGGCGCACGCAGCTTCCGTAAGGATTCTTGCTGTTAGTTAGGCGCATAGCATTGTCAGATGTGGGAACAATGCTGGCTTGACCAAACACACCAGTTTGGAAATGGCTCAGCATCGTGTCAATCAAAGTTGTTCTGCCAATGCATAGGATATCTCGTGATAGTTCGGCGGCAAATGTGGATGCCTGACTTACCTATTGACCGTGGGCTCAACGAGTAGGCCCAAAGCCAGCCTAATGATGCACCGAATCAAAGTCATAGCCTCTACAACCGTCTCGCCGCTGTTGTCCAGTTTCAGTGTCTTCAAAAGAGCCTCAAGCACCGAGAGAAGGACACTCTTCATCTCCGACTGGTGAGAGATCTGTGTAGCCAGAAGCAACATATTTCGGTCGAAATCTGGAGCGTTTACCATCTCTTGTACCGCCCGAATCGCTACAAGCGGCATTCACGTTAGTGATCTGATGAGAGTTCGTGCGTATTTTGGGCCTCCGAACCTTCATCCTCTAAACCTGGTCGCAGGAATGCCATTCACATTGTCAGTTATCGTGATGAATGTTCCGCTACGACAACTGACCTTGATGAATCGCGATCATGAATATGACATAGTGAGTCTTTGCCTCATTGGCGGGACAGCGGCGGATCACCGTGGAGGCCTGGGCGAACTCCCGTTGCTCAATATAACACAGTGCTGCTTTCCGGAAACATTTCGTGCTAGCCGTAGGACTATTCGGCCTGAAAAGCTTGTGGCTACCTGCAAGATACCATTCAGCAGCTTCTGACCATTTCTTGGCGTGGTAGTGGCGATCCCCATACTGCCATAACAGCTAAAGGAAAGAAGTGATTAGCATCGGCATTCGAAAATGGCACGTGGAACGTACGGTAAGACAGGCTGTGGTGGGAACAGTGTCGAGTTCCACTTCGGCTTGACATAACGCTGAAAATTGCTTAATGCGGAAAGGAAGGCGGAAACAGGTAAATGGGCGCGGGTCACGTACAAGTGAATACCATCTCGACAGTCTTCAGGGCTCGTTCGTGATCCTCATCCTTTGCGCAATGGAAGATCAATGACAAAAGGAGCCGGTCAACGCAGTCCCCCCCGGCCCCACGACAGGCAACGGCTTTTTCCAGGTAATATTGATGAACTGACGTGACAAGGGTGCTTCATATTCTTCCTCAATCGCATTGCCTTAAACTATAAGAAGGCCGAGAAACGCACTGTTGATGTTGAATGGTCCTTAGATCCTGAAGGATACTTGGGAGAAGAAGTGGCGTTAATGACATGTGCAATCAATCGCATGTACGAAAATTTACTCTGTGATGTTTGTCTCTGAACATTCCATGTGATCTATAATAGACTTGAAAGCTGAATACCGATTCATATTTAGGGTGCGAGTCGGAATGATAAACTTGAGTGACTGACCATCAAGGAGGGCTGAATCTCCCGCTTTTCGTCGTTTAAGGGTGGCAAGTCTCAGCCACCGAAGTTCGCGATAACCGGAACTTGCCTATATTAACGAGAGGGAACCCAACAGTCAATGTGGAGTTGAAGACTTGACGATCATTCGATCTTACATGGTCAGGAGACGCGTCTATGGATGGGATGAGCTCCTCCAGAGTAGCTTCGGCCCTATCATATGATCCAGCCACGAAAAATGCTCTAGCTATAGTTAAGAATCAGTAACATTGCGCTAATGATCAGCGTGGGCCAAAGAACCTAGCGCCTGTAAGATGGCTATCTGGTAGACCATTGACAACGGGGTTAATGTCGGCGAAAGGCTTCATCAAAGACTTACTTTCAGCTCCGCAACACCAGGTGCTACATTGTCTTCCAGTGGGTCTACTAGCGCGAATGCCTTCTGGAGCCATAAGACCGCATCTGCAGGTTTGGTGCCTTCGGGCTGTTCCAACATCGATTTCCCAATCTTGTGGAACTTGGATGCCAAAAGTTGACGCTATAATTGGAATTAAACCCTTCATATATCCGTCAAAAACAAAGATACTAAAAGCAGACAGCTTACAGAATGAAGCGGCAAAAGGGCAAGGCGCTGATCATCGTCTAGATATACACGTGATGAACACCGATATCTGATGTCGACAATGGCAAGGAACGGTTCACCTGTTATCTTCTGTGACATGAAGTTTGCAACGGTATAATTTTTTTCTTGCCATGCCTAGCAAAAATCACAGGGGGGAAGTGAAGGGTGGACTTAGGCACACACCGCTTCCATCCTGCTGGAGAAATAGACCACAGCAGCACATGCTATGGCAGTGCGATGAACGCCATCCGCGTCGTCAGCGTTCCTAAGGAGTTCTTCATACTATCAAAAGTTAGTGATCGCAGTATGTGAATTAGTATAGGGACAACTTTAGCCGCACTGGTCAACACCCTCGCAGCGACATCGTGCCTTCCAACTTCTGATGGGAAGAGATTATCACATTGAACGAATGGAAGTGATGGATAAGTGATTACAGCCATACCGGACAGGGTCGCACCAGTTTTGCTCGCCAATTGGAGTATGTGCAATAGGCCTTACGACAACAAGGTCAGCACCCACAAGTAATGCACGTGAGAAGGATTGGACAAGTCCGGTAAACGCACTCTCTATCCCCGGCTTCTCTTCCACACCAGCTTCAATAAGACGGAACGCCGCCAATCGTACTAGTCATTTCGAGAGCGTAAGTAAGCCTAAAGACGAATCTGGCATATTATACCAGGAACAACGTACGCGCCGCCACCAGTAATCGCCCATCGTCTTCCGGAGTCTTGCGTATCAGACCGGATATATTCCATAGATTGACGCCTAGAAAGGCCGATTGATGAAGTTTGTTGATTGTTCTTAAACAAGAAGAAACTGACCCTCTTGGTCAAGGCTGTCAGCGAGATGAACCCAGTTCTTGTCTTTCGACCTTGGGCGCTGTTCTAAGAAAATTTCTGCTAAAGAAGCAACCTGGTTTAGATCGCTAGCTAGAGATGGATGCGCCGGAGGTTTTGGATCATCCAATTGCGGTTTTGTTGTCAAGAGAAGGTCTGAATGAATAATATGGCGTTCATTGAGTCCACAATCAAGTGCAACCGCGCGCACCCTTGATTTCCTCGTGTATCTGCTGTAAGCTTCGCTTTCTCTTGCTCTCCGACATGAACGTGAGGGTGGCTTCAATGCTCGGTGTCGTACGCGGGGGAGGTGGGAAGGGAAACACACCGTCACGCTGTGACCATGCGCGTTGTGCACGTGTTGTCGTCGGGGAGTCTGGACCGAAGTGCCATTGTAACGCCGGGTTTCTTCCTAGACTGGCACTATGGAACCAGCGAACCAGCTTCCGCCTGATGCCCTGTCGCGTGTGGTTAAGGCAAGTTGCTCTTCCGTGAAGCAAATCAGATTCCTCACTCCGCCACAGGAAGCACGAAAAGAGGGTGTCTTTGCAGGGCTCACTTCCGGATTGGCATCAGGCAAGTACAATACAACAATCGAGATTGAAGCCTAATCCGATTCATTTTTCTCGTTTTTCTTCTTCGTCTGTCAGCTGTTATTGGACAGAGATTTATGGGTTTCAGTAGAAACAAGACCCTTCTATGCGGCACTTGTAAGCAACATAGTCTCATTTATTCCTTTTAGCACACTCACACATCGATATTATCCGCTGTTACTCCATTCTGCATGCACACGCCCTTTCAGTGACAACATTTCTCGCCGGGTATCTGTTCACCCAGGTCTGTATTTGTTTTGCGCTGGGCAAGAGTGGACCCTCGTATTTCTAGTTTTATTATTAGCCAAAGTTACTGATCAGCAACGCTATCATTACAGGCTTTCACCGACACCGCAATTGCCCAACTACATGCCGAAGAGGCGCGCTTGGCCTCGTCCAACTCCGGCTCACCCAAAGCCGGAAATTCCCCGCCCCCAAGCAGTGCCTAGAGCCCCCTAGGCAGCTTCAAATAAAAGATCGAGCCAAGTTTGTTCTGTTATCATCACTCGTAGCCAGTTCCGCATACTGTACGCCACGGCCGCCCTTTGACATGTGCTCACCCGGCGAAGCCTAGGCCGTTTCGAGATCATAGAGTAACCACGTTGTTTCCGGTGGAATGTGGAAGGGGTTCCTTTCCGTATTCCAGAATCCAAGTATGTCAGGTAACACAACAACATCCATATACATTTTCCAACAATCACGTCAGGGCCACCATCATCACACGCCCGTCCTGACTTAAGATGCACATACACAAATGCGCCTCGACCAGCCGAAGTGCTGCGGTGAGCCTTTCTGGATCCGTGCAGCAGCAGCGACGTTACGTTACAAGGATGTAACTCAGGCTATTTCTCAAACAGGTCCCCTGTTTCTTTCTTTCCCTGAGCATCTCCGCGACGATATCTATTCCAGAACTCTTCCATTCGACGTCCATAAGACGGCTGATGGGGCCGCACAAATGTGAGGCCCCGGCTCCATGCAAAACTGACTACATACTGAATGTCATAGTCATTTCAACCCTGAGTCAGTTAGCAAGTAACGATGGTCCGAAGGAACTTTCCGACCGCCGCTCATTGACGTTCAGTACATATCGTCTCGCCTGAACTTTCAACGCCAGAGAAACGAACAAAAAAATTAAGTTAACCCCAGAGCGCTTTATTTGATATAAAATAAAAGAGTGGCTACGGAGCCGCACATGCATAACACCAGATATGTCATATGCATAGCTTCCTATCCTGGTCACAAGGTATCATCTACTAAATAAACGGAAGGAGGCCTATTTAGGCTAGGTTCAGTATGGTTACGGAACGAGTGTCCCTTGCTCAAGAGTTTCAAGAGGCACGTCAGGATAGTAGAGTATAATACCATAGCAATATTCGCTAAACCTTGGGAAGCGCACAGCGGCATCAGTTTATGTGCCAGTTTAAATCAGTAATTGCAGGGTACCGGTTCCGTAGCATACATGCAAAATCGGCCGCAAACACAAGGCTCGCCACCAGGACCCACCAAGACCAAGACCAGGACCAGGCACGACGTCCAAGCACAAGCACAAGTTTCTGTACAAGCCACAAGATCCCGCTCCAATCTTGATTTGATTCAATTCTTAGTCGAAGCGCGCCTTGGTTACCTGCATACTTAGGCAACCGCTACGCAATGATCATAAAGACACGTCCCGCGTAAGATTCAGAATTATAATACCCCAGTTGGTTCCACCACTAATCATTGATCCCAACTCGTCAGGAACTCCAAGGGCAACGGAGTGACGGATACAGATACAGAAACAACAACAACAGAAACAAAACGTAGCCAGAGATCAAATCCATCCATCCATCCATTTTCTGACCTTTCAAACAGAAATTTGAAAAAGGAACTATACACCACAGGCTCCAAATCCGCTCCATGATCCTGACAATGTCAATGACACGGAACCATGCATACTGCATCTGAATGGCCCTGCCCCGGTGTCCGCTCCTACATAATAGCCATATAACCACCCCCAAACTGCGAGAATGCCGCAAAGCCGCACTTGGCGCCCTAATCCCTACATTGCACAAACAGACCGAGCTGGATCGGTCTCATTCGGGTCAGTCGGGGGTCGGCGCGAGCCTGAGTATCCGAGCCGCGATCGGGAATACGCTATTAGTTATGGCGCCTGTCTCCCGGAGCGCAGCGCGTGATATTTGTATTTTCAAAAAAGGGATAGATTGTGAACGACGTCAACGACGATGACGACGGGCGAACGAACGAACGTTCTCCGGTGAGCCGCGCGCAACCGGTCGGGTCTCTCTTCACCGCCCCTCATCCCCCTCTATATCCATATGATTCCCATCCATTTTTCTAAATTTCCTAAATGCCCCGCGGTTGTGGGGCCTAGGACACGGACGTTCCAGATCAATCGCGCCGTGCGCCCGTGCACCCTAGGCTGGAGAAAATAAAAAATAAAAATAAAATACCTAAAATCATTCACCCCTTCCGAGTAAGTACTTACTTCCCAAGCCCTTCTCCACAAGGAGGTGCGTAATGGCCCTTACTTGCCAGAAGCGACCTGATACCAAGGGCGCCCTGACCGCCCGCGTCCTTACCTTACCCGTTTCATACGTGACCAAAGCATGCATTCCAACCCCTACGAAAAAAAACCCACTCCCCCCTATGTAACCTATAAACCTACTAACCTAACCGACTCCCCAAGTCCACAGGGAGATTCACCCAAGATTTCCCCTACAAGGCTCCGTGCCGCGTACCGACCCAATGAAATCATGGATCACTCAGGTCGACAACAAATCCTATTTCTATCCAATTCCTAATTCCTATTCCTATTCCCATCCTAAATTTTTCCTGGAAGGTACATGATTAGATAGGCGTTAGGCTCACATGTGCCGTCCGTCGGTCCCTCATCGGGCGACGCACGCACGCACGCAACGAAAAGGTTACCAACCCAATCACGTCATCCGAGTCCCACATCGATAAATCCCCCCTTCATGATCCAGAAAAAAACATCAGGATCATCCGAGACTGTCCGAAATTCTCCAATCATCGTCCGAGTCCTCCTGTACATGGTAGATAGATCACGATATATGACACAGCTAATTACTGATAACAAAAAAAAAACCTCGGATGGATGGATATATTAGAAAATGGATGAACATTGGATGAACAGATCGTTCGTTTCCACAGGCAGGGGCGCACAGCGCGTGTACATGTACATGTGTCAACGTCACTACATATGTGTGTGCACTGGTAAAAAGTAAATCACGATCAATACAGGCGTGAGTGAGCCCGGTCGGTCTCACGATGCGATGCGATGCGACGAAGATTATCATAAACCCAAACCCAACTCCATCCTACCCGGAAATTTGGGGGAGGGGACAACGGAAAAGATGGAAGATGGGAAGATGGACGGAAATATGGGGATGGGGATGGGGGATGAGATGGGCGGTAGCTGTGTGGACGTACACCGCCTGCCTGGGGTGATACCACAACAATCTATGATTCAATTCACTCCTCACAAAAGGAAAGGAAGGGTGTGTGTATATGCTGTTATAGTCTCGTCCTGATCGTTCATAGATCATGACTATCCATGCCCAGTGCCCCACTCTCTGATCGAGAAAAAAAACGCAATGCAAAATTAGCGCTCTTTCCCTTAGCTTAGCCTAGTCATGATCAATCACTGTCATATATATAATTTCATTCCAAAAATCCATCCTGACTCGACTACCTATCATAGCAATTCAATCCTGATTCTGATTCTGATTCCATTGTTTCAATGCCGTGCGTGTTATAGTCTGTCTGTTTGTCTGTCTGTTTGTATGCTGGGGTGCGTTAAAATGCAAATGCGAAAGGGTGATATGGTGGGCGTATGATGGGGGTGAGGTGATGGTTGTACTAACTATGGTAATGTAATACTGATACTCAATGCGGAACATAACTACAATTGTACTATAAGGTTAATCGGCGTGTAGGTAGATAGGTAGGATGGGTGTAACTGTAAGGGTAAGTAAGGTTAAAGCAACGGTCCCGGAGCTTGCTTGCAATCAGTATGATATGATAATGTCGTCGTAAGAGATGGAATGGAATGAGGTGCTTGCTTGGTTGTAATGTGAATGAATGAGAGGAAGAACGTTAACATGAACATGAAAAACTTGAATGGAATGGAGAATGTATGTATGTATATATATGCGTGTGTGCGAATCGAAAAAAAAAAAAATGCGTGCGTGGAGATGCAGGGTAGGCTTGCGGGTGAAATCATAAACATAAAAAAAAACGCGGCTAAATAAAAAAAACCGTGCATGACCAAGACCAAGGAAAGGCCCAAGAAAACGGAAAGACCGAGGTGAGGCGAGAGGTGGAGGGAGGGGGTAACACGAGGAAGGTAAAGCGTAAAGGGTAATTCGCAAGGGTGCAATAATGATAAGTCGAAAAAAGTGAATCCAGTTAACACGTCAAGTCGTCGTCGTCGTTATCAATACCGCCGCCCCCTGGCCCAGTCCTGTCCCGGATACAGAGAAGAACATCCCTGTACGGGCGTGGGGTAGAACTGCACCCCAGGTGGGCCCGCGTTTGCGAACGGCGCGGAGGGTACCGGGCTCTCGGAGTTCACCTGCTGCTGCTGTGGCGTGTACCTCTGCTGAGGCGGGGGTGGTGCCTGGGGGAGTGGAGCGAGCGGCGCAATAGGAGGAAGCAACGCCGCCTGCGCCTGCGTCTGCTGCTTAAACAGCGACGGGCGCGTCCACTGCGTATCGTGGAAATGCGGTAGCGAGTGCCGTGCGTGGAGGTGATGGTGGTGCTCATGCGGGGACGTCGACGCTGACTGCACGACGGGAGGTACCGTCGGCTGGGGGTGGTAGTACTGCGCCGTCGAGCTCGAGGGCGGAGGCTGGTGGTACCTCAACCGCGCCTTCCTCGTTCGGCTCTCCTCGTCTCGATCCATCGGGGAGCATGCCAAGGTGTAAAAGTACAAGTTCTGATAATTATAAAGAAATAAGCGTTAGCAGTGGCAAAGTAAGGAGGCGGCGGCGTAATATATACCTGAGGTACGGCGGCGCGGCGTTCTTCCGTCATGGAGTAAGGCGCGACGAGCGTCTCGGGGCGAGTCCCTTGTACCCATTGTGTTTGCTGCTGCTGCTGCTGCTGGGGCGTCGCCTGATTCGGTTGTCGGCTGTGTGGTGACGCCAAGGACATTGTCGCAAAGGACTGAAGCCCCTCAAGCGGCGAATGCGAATGCGGAGCGCTATTAGTAGCCGTATATTCGGGGATCTGAAGCGAGCTGACTACAGGGCGTTTGAAGGGGATTTGCGAGTAAGACGCGGTAGTAGGGGAGAACGCGGCGGCCGCGGAGCGTTTACAGCCTGAGCGAGGGACGGGAGAGGGCGACACGGGCTCGGGGAGTACCGAGGGGTCGTGGGAGATGGACGAATATGGCGCTGCTCGGCGTGTTTGGTTCGGAGATGTTGAGCGAGCGCGGTGAGACGGGGCGCGGTAGCGAGACGACGTGTATGTACGCGTCGCGGGCCCCGTGGAGGCGTGTGGAAGAGAGTGCTTGGCTGCGCGGACTGCTGAGCGGGCTTTGCGAAAGTGTCGGCTGTCGCGTTCTTTTGCCATGACGAGTCCTTTGAGCAGGTTCATCCAAGACTCGTAGGTCGTCTTGTCCACGTAGAGATTAAAGTCCACGCCCATCAGAAATTCGCGCTCCATCCTGTTGATCTCTGGCAGGTCGATCCCCGACACCTCTGACCATGTTTTGTTTGTATACGTATTACTGCGAGGACATGAGTACGACGCGTCGGGAGATAAAAGGGGACTGACTCGTCAAGAAATTTATTCGCCATCATTAGACCCGCTACTGCTATCCTAAACTCACTGCCTGGTTGAGCAGGGGTGAAGCGATTGCGGTCCTTGAGGCGGTAGATGTAGTGTAATGATAGGACAATGACGGACTGAGACACCTGTGTTGTCTCGAGGAGCTTTTGCATGAACTGGACGAAAGTGGGGGTCGCGACGAGCTGGAGGGTGGTGGTAGAGGGATTTGGGCGTTGTGAAAATGGCGGTGAGCTGGTGGGAGTTGGATATGAGTGCTCTGGTGCAGATGTTGCGAACCACAGGTAGCAAATCATTTCGCAAGTTTTTTCGGCAATAAAGTGTGCTGGGCGCGAGCGAGAGACGTCGAGCCAGTCCATGTACGGTGCGTCTGGTTTTGGTAGGGCAAACTCTTGCTCCTTGATTGGTTCGTCGACGAGACGCGGTGGTGGTAGGACGTCCTCGGGTGGTGTCACTGTAAAAGATATAAGACATTGAAAGGAACTGAAAGACAAGATGCGTACGAGGTGCCCGTGCAGCCAACTGACGATCGAGATGTGCTATTGGAGGCAAAGACATGTGTACCTTTGGTCGTCGAAAGGTAGAGGACATTGGGGGAGTGAGAGGTAGTGACCATGCTAAGAGCTCAGTAGGGAGGGAGGGGAGGGTGGCGTGCATAGCGTAGGAAGTCGGCGTACGGGGCAGCGAAGGAGGAGTATAAAAGGCCATTGTTGCAGAGACCCGAATGAAAGAACGGCGGGCATATTTAAAACGGAACGCGTTTGTACGGGCTCGGAGGAAGAGTAAATTTGTGGACGTGGCTGCATTTCCGCTTAGAGACAAATAGGGGATATGAGAGCGATGGGCCGCGATAGTCCAAGGGTTGCAACAAGGGAGACTTTGCAGATCCTTTTCTTTTTTTTTTCCACTTCAAAATTATCCAGATCTCCCTTTTCGGCCTCTCGGCACTCTCGGCAAACGGGATTCCCCAGGGATTCCCCATAGCCTTACCCTTATTCCTGCCTCCATTTAGTAATGCTAACCCTTAGCTGGCACGTGCTGACCTTGGCCCTCCTCCTCGTCTTCTGTCCTTTCTCTCGCTTCAACTGATCTGCACCATCGTTGCCATTTTCTTTATCCCCTCTTTGTGCCTCTTTCGTGGCGTTTCATTCGCATGTGCAGTCCACTAGTCCCTCCATATGATATTCACCGTACTCTTAGACGTCTCTCCTCCGAGGCGATCACCCCTACCCCTTTCGTCCTCCCAGCTGTGAAACCGTTACGAAAGTCTCACTAATTTCCTATTCATCATCTTCTCCATCACCTATTAGAAATTGTTCAACACCCATTTATCCGTAAAAGAGCCTCAATTCCTCATCGACATCCCATCGACATCTCACCTGTACTCAATCTCTAGAACCACTGACCGTAACCCGTATGTAACCGTCTCAAATCCGTCCGCCTGTCTCAATACTATCCACCCATACGTCCTCGTCTCCGCAGATCTCCTGTCACTCTGATCCAATCCCTGACTCATATCACCCCTTCTCCAGGGAAGTCTGTCCCCCGGCAATTCACGAACCACGGAAAAAACTCATCCATCTATCGATGTCTTGCAGGGGCTAATTATGACCCACTTTCTGAGGCCTTCTGCCGGTTTCTACTTACTCTCTTCTTTACGCGTTACATACATATCGATATCTGCGCTGTCTATCAAAAATCTAATAAATCTTGTCATCTCACGGCCCGATTCCTTTTTTCTTTTTTTCTTTTCTTCTGGTTTTGGGGTGGTTCGAGTCAGACAGCTGCTAGACAGACGGGGCGATGCAGAATAGGAAGAGAAATCTAAATACAATTAAAAAAAACTCAAGGTCCGGGACTGGTCTGACTTGTTACGTTACTTACCGAGTCGAACATATCTCCACCGCCCCCACCCCGGCCGATTCGGTCAGAATTCTCGAGTCTGTGAATGAATGAATCCATCCATCCATCCATCTCATACGCCACGAGCAAAAAGGTTTCATGACATCACTATTGTAATCCATATCCATCCATCTATGCATCCCATCCACACATACACGGCCACGGGCCATACATATATATATATCAGGTTCCATTGTTGCCACCCGTATTTATGTGCATATCGATAAGGAGAAGAATGGTTATCCTCAATAGCGTTGTGAAGAGTCTTCAACTAAGGTCCGGGTGGCTGCCTGCGTCATGAAGCCTGTGAGCCCTAAGCCTGAAGGGCCTTATTCCTCCCGTGGAGCGCGGTGCGGTGCAGTGGCTGCACCCAAGAAAGAATCACGATGATCATAAACCCCCGATGCAGGACAGACAAGATGAACGTTTCGTTACTTCGTCCGCCGCCGCTTAGTTGGGGTGGGCCTACTAGTGTCAGAAGACAGGACAAAACGGCGCAGCACAAGGGTGGCTGCAGGCTTGCTGTGTAATGTGTAATACTAATTTTAAAGGCAATAAGGAAAGAGGAAAAGGGTACTGGATAGGGTCGACGACGTGTGCGGAGATGGAGATACCCAGTACTACTAGGTCCACACGGCGTCGAACCATCCCATCCATCCTTCGTCCCGTCGCTTGCGGCAGATGCCGTGCCTCCATGGCGTGTCTCCATCCTGACAAGACAACGGAGGAATACTCTGGATCGGTTCCAGAAGACATCCAGAACAAAGACCGTAGCACAAAAAAACATATGCATATGAAGTCATGTCTGGTCTGGTCTTAGCATTATCACAGAGACATAGCCTAACATCTCGGCCGCGGTCTTGGAGCGCGGATGGGATTCAGATAGATGGATATATGCACTAGATAAGGGCAGCAATCGAGACGCGGAGCTCCAGGTCAGAGATATATCACATATCCATACATGTCCATCGGTACCACATATACCATATTATATCAAAGGGGCCGCGAAGAAATTTAGAAATAGGAATTTGGAATCAAATGAAATGTAGATAGGGTCCGTGGGGGCGGGTGTAACTTGAAGCAAAGTAAAACCAAAAACAAACCCATCCATCCATCTATCGCGAGATCGCAAGGGTCCCCTCACCAGACCAGTGTACATGTCAACTCAAAACTCGAGCCCAGCTACAGGTCGAGTATAATCAGTATCCTACCAATCACACCACACCGCATCAGTGGGTAAACCAATCCACATAGATAGATGGATGGACGGCGACAGTACTTACGGTGGCCGCGCGCCTGTGGTGATGTATGGTGCCTCTCAGCCTTCACCGCCACACAGGCCCACGGAGTCTTAAAAATCCACATTTGGCCATATCTCCGATAGTCTATATAAACCCGCACTGCCGGGGCTCAGGCCATGATGATGATGATGATTTATTGATGGGGTGGAGGTACGCAGATCTGCATACGCAATCTCACAAAGGTTTGCGTTGATTAATAATATGTAATTCCCTTACTTGGAAGAGTTTGTCAAGTCCGATTTCCCGAATCCCGACGAAAAGGACAAAATTAATTTCGTATTTTCGTTAAATAATGTTACGCGATTAATTACTCCATCAAATTAATTCTTTTTTTCCCTTTTTTCTTTTTGGGTTTTGGGGCCTTGGCAAGTCCGTGGCGCACAACGTCAAACAGATGACTCAAACCAGAACAGCCAGCGCCCGACGTGACGCCATCTGGCCCGAAGAGGCTCCGTCCGTTTCCGCTGCCGTGCCGTCACCAGCTCAACTCATATGCCCACGCACACGCACGGCACGATATCGATCATCGAAAGCAAGGTTAGTATGTAGGCGGCGAACTCAGGCTTTCCAGGGTTGCTGCTGCTTAGACTAAGACTCTTGAATAGGACCAGAATAGGACTAAGAATAGCCTGAGGGCGGCGGGGGGCTAGCCTTCAACTGAATTCTATACCGTTTGCTGCTTCATGAGGAAAGGGGGGTGCTTGGGCTTACCTCGAGCCTCTCGGTTGTCCTGGACCGCCGTGGAACACCCGAACGGCACGTAGTATGTATGTATGTTATTCCTATTGCCTGTCATGCATGCTGCGTGTATTATTGTATGACTCGCTCGGCGGGAGGGGCGCGGAAAATCCTTGTCGTGAAAGCCATTTTTGTCGGAAACGTCCGAGTGAGTGCGGGTGGTGTGCGGGTGGATGCGTTGTCTATTCGGTTATGCATTCACCCGTCCAGGTAAGAATCGTTCACCAAGGATTTTTTTTATTGGGAAGTTGGGCTTGGCCCTGTTTACTGTCGGACTTTGGAAACCCTCAACGCGGCGGATCCGGGACCTGGACCATGCTGTGTGCTACCCTTCGTATACAGTTTTTGAAGGGGAAATTCTATAGGCAAAGTTATGAACCCATCTTGTTACGGCTGGGGCCATCTTCTCCCCATCTCCATCGACCACGTACTCGGACTCGACTCGGACTTGACGCGTACGTCTCACGTCCACGTCCACGTTGAGGCGTCCTAATAATTCGCCTTGCACGGGAACGCGAACGGGAACGAAATCGGACACGCGTCGCGGGTTATACTTATGCGGCTGATGTGATTATACCGTGACAACCTTTCTGTATGGGCTCTTTTCACTTGGGTTATGGATGTGCTTGGATTGGATGGATGGGACCACTCTTTTGGACTCAATTACATATATGCTTCTATTTCGCACCTTCTATGCCTGGGAGCCGGGGAGAGCGACGGCACAGCCGTTGTTAGGATCTTGACTGGGACCTTCGAAATCTGTGGAACCTTGGAGAACATCACTACCCGTCAGGTCGTCTCCTCAACAAAGCCTCCGTATGATGCTACTTCCATATTTGCTCCATGTGAGGGGCGTGTAAAATGCTTGTCCTGTTGACATACAGCGGCTATGTGAATCATCTTTTATGGTAGAGACAAAAGGGCTTGGAGCTGAGATGGTCAGCGAGCCTGTCACAGATCAATATTGACACAGCACTGAACGTGTGGACGCTCCTTCTCTGCGTTCTTAGCAGTTTCCACGCCATAATGTGATCTGTGCATAAGATGGGCGGATTATCAAATTCCTTGAGTAGACACGGGTGGCCACCTGCGTAATTCAGGTCAATCATAGGGAGCAAAAGCCCTGCATCGTTGTCGACAAGATCGTCCCCCGATGGCATTATGGCACCAGCATGGAAGACGTATCCGATATAATTATCCCCACACCCCCGTGCGCCATCTTAGTCCGCACTTATTCTACGCGAAGTTACCCATACGATACGCGATGGCACAAGAACCTTGTTCCTTTGTGGTATTATTATTATTATCGGCCAACTAATACATCTCCGGCAACGGTTATGTCGTATCAGAAAATCGTGAACAAGAACAGAATAGGCCCACTATACGTCCTCTGCTTTGCCACCGTCATGACAAGCTTGAGCGCCCGCATCAGTGAGATCCATTGACTGCAAAGGCAATCGGGGCATAGCTTGATCCGGTCCAATCCGGCCGCCTTTTTCGCCTTTTTTAGGATGGGCCGAGAATTCCTGGTCCATGTGAGTCCCATGTGTTGCTAAATTCGCCAGGCACAAGGGGCAAGTTACCTTTCCAGGCAAGCTCTTCAAGATTTGGAAACGCTTCTAAATCTTGGAATTGCGCCTCAAGGATATCTGTGTGGTGTGAGAGGGGATGCCTCGAGGCCAGGACAAAGGTAAATTTTGATGCTATGTACTACACTACTTGGGGCTTGACGTGATACTGAATTGTGAAAGCAGCTGGATCGTGATTATGATGAAAAATGCACCCTTGAGCCCAGCACCGCAAAAGTGACGAGATATCTCCTCAACAATGTTCAACGCCGCAGGTCCGTCAAATGAACATCTATTTCAAATTCTCGGTCGCCCAAGGCACCCTAAAGCAGATAGTTTGACCGAGCAGTCAGTCAATAGACCAGACATCTAGTAAATACCCGACGCACTAGCCACATGCTTGTCAAGGTAACAGGTTACCACAAACTCCATTCATTCTACAAGTACAGGTTCGTTTCAACGCCCTTCTGCTCCAAGTCCGATCCAAACGTCTAGACTGTCTTTGACCTGTCAGGGGAAGTTAAAATCCAGGGAAAGGTCACCGGCTCGCGGACACCGATGCCGACTCGCATGGCCGTAAGGCTGATTTCGCTTGGCTCGGTTTAGATCCCATTTGAGCTGATTCTGGTCTTGCGCTTGTCACCCCCCTTCCTCTTCAAAACGTCTCGCGGTTAACAATTCTCTCTGCCAGCCAGTGCCACTTGGAAACATCGCGTATCACCTGGGAATCTCGTCAATCCATCAAGGGTCATTAATACGCCTAAGACTCCACCGCGGCAGCGGGGCTTATTGTTGTTCTAGGAAAGCTACGTTGAGGAGCCATTTGCATCAAGAACATTCCTTGTTACGTTGCGTCTCCGTGGGTGCCGACTTAGGCCATGGCGAGGAACTCATCAAGTAGATACTCTCAGGCTAAAATCCTCCAAATCTAAATACTCACCCTTGCTCTCTGAATCGGTCCTGGCGAAGTTACCTGCCACAACTCGGATCGTCGGGGCGTGTAATTTACGAAGGAGACAACTTAACAAGTTAAAATCTCCTTACGTCCGAGTTCTTGTTTACTCTGTTCTAGAAGAAAGATTAAGTACGAATGCGTCGGAATCATCTTATGATTTTCCAACGGATTCCAAATCTGTTCTACACATGCATATATATATATATGCACGTCGGTCCCTTCCACCTGTACGTTATCTCCGCAATGTCCTCATGCAAATTGTGTATTCTCTGTTGGGGATGGTGTACCGTGGATTGGTGAAATTCGCTTCTGCAATGAATGACATGCTGTAACATGTCGACTAGGACCCGCTCACCGCTAATTTGCAAGGCGCGAAACGCCCCGTAACCAAGTCAAGATAAGTGCGTGTGTATATACATAACAGATCGATCTATACACATGGGTTGTTCTCACCTTGACAAGAACTGATTGGCGTTCAAGCTGTTGGGGTCTGACGCCCCTTCAATCTTGCCGAGGGAAGTGTGCACGCAATTTTTGAGCAGTCAAGGCGCCCGCCACGGATTCTTGGGTTTACGCATCTTCCGCCCTCTTCGTGGTAACAACGTTCAATGTGATCTCCCTCCGTGAGGGAACAAGACACCCTCATACGAACTGTAGTAGATCCATGGGCGGTTCCAACGGTCATCGTGGTAAAGGACCATCATAAGAGCTACAGAGTTACCCTGCAGACCCTGCAAGGTATTTTGTGGCCCATCATTTGTATAATCATATGTAAATCTTATGTACAGTCCTCCCAGCATCTCGACAATTGCATATCCCTCCAGGATCAATCACTCCGATGACCTTCCGTACTCCGAGCCTGTCTAAAATCTTCCATGCAGCGTCGTAAATGATGCCAGCAAAGTGAAAGCATTACCACTTCCAATTGCATTAGCGCCGTCTTTCAGATCGAAGGATTCAATAACTGCGCCCATCTCCTTGTTATGATGTATGCATGAAGGGGCGAGTTGTCCATGACAGATCATCATATACGTAGGGGATATATGTATTTACAATGGACTATTGAAGACGACCCTCTTCAATCATAACGAGACGAACCTGTGGCCATGGGCCGAACTGCTCGGGATGACGGTTACATATACCGGGCCTGACAGCTGAAAGAAAAGTAAAAGAAGACAATCCGAATCGGACTTGCCGACGCCAACGAACGCGCGGGTTTGGGGCAATGAATCGCAACGTCAGTAAAATGAGATTGGACAAAGGGGTGCACGTACATTTGTATCTCAAAGAGATATGAACTAAGGAGGGTGAACGTCCTTGTAAGTCGGAGTGCCTCCTAAGTAGGTGCGAATAGGAATAGGAAAGTCCTACATTTTATTTCATTAAAGACAGACAATAGACGTGTGGCCGCGTTGCCTTCGCACGTCTAAGTGAATGCTGGTATCGCTTACTCGTTGGTTCAAAATGATCCAGCGAGGGATCAGGGCTGTACGGCCCGACAAAACGCATCGGTGGAGGGTTGACGCATAATCAACTCTCAGACGATTGAAGTAATAGATGCTGAGATGTCAATCACTTGCAAACGGAAGATAGCCTGCTCCGTTCTCCAGATTGATTGATTTTTTTAAGAGGTGGAACACTCGCAGCGCCTCAAAGCCGACTGGTTGTTCTCCCCAGCGTCCCCACTTGGATACGGCAGCCGAGCCAGGAGTGCGAGGATAGAGCGGCCAAAAATTTTGAGAGAAGCTACCACCAGAATCTGCAACACTTACCGAACATCTACGTCCGAACGTCGTGATGACATTCCTACGCGCCATGAGGTTCGTAACATCGGCCAGTGGGCGTCCCTCGTCTAAGTGCGCAGTCTCCGAGGTAACTGCGTATATATGCGTTTTAATGCGACTCAGACACGTTGTTCGGGGACAAAGATTCCGAAGACATATGAGACAGCAGAAGCTGTGGAATTGAACATTCGATGTCACAGACAAATCCCCGAAATCTCTCATGCTGATACAAACCAAGTTTACGTTCCGGCCCCTAGGTTGGTGGCACTCCAGTGTAGCAAGGGCCAGACGCCTCCGACGCCGAGTTTTCCGCAAGGTTCTATACATTCATCTCTTGTGGGATTAGTCCCAGTGGCGAAGTCTGGAAGTTGATCATCGGGAAGTTGTCTATTAAAGACCAGGACCTATCTCGAAAAAATAGTTGATAGTTGCAGGCGTTGATATGCACCGATGCTAGGGAACTATTACACTCGCCTGATATGAATGACATGGTGACATGTATAGTAAGCACACCGCTCTTTCTTCCGACGGGCATGGTTGTGGAGTGGGCTAGCATCCGTAACCAAAAGCGAGCAAGTATCAGCGCCTGAAAAATTACACGTACTTAGACAGATCGTTTCTACCTCTCTAAGCAATGACCTCTAGAGCGCTTGACACAAGCTTTGCATCGATACAAATCGAAGACTGTTGGTTGCAATCTGCCAGTAGTTCAACTGGGCGGCTCTTGGGAAAACAGAGTGAACAAGTTTCGTACTGAATGGCGGGTGATCTAGATCTAAATCAAATCTAAACATTGATGGTTTGAAAAAGTCCGGAACAAATTGACCTTGCGAAGTTCGAAACGGCTCAAGGGCGTACGTACAGCAATAGAACGTTCAGCATCGGAGGGACCAGAGTCGCATCACAAGCGCATTTGCCGTACGTTTACAGCAATTCTGTGAGTCAGAGTGGTGTGCTTGATGAGAGACGTCAGTATTACTTCATCCCGAAGGAGCGGCGTAAGGAGCCACGGGTCATCTGAATTGGACTTGGGTGACTAGGCCATCACTTTGTAGGTAACTTGAAGTCACCCTGAGTTTGATCGATGGCGGCGCCTTGAATGGCCGGTCAAAAACGAATGTGGCTTGGGATTGGCTTCATCTTCATTTGTACTCTGGCGTTCTTCGCAAGGGATCTAACCAGTATCACTGGCTGTTACCCGTTTACGGCTGCTCCGAAGGACGTCGATGAGTAGGACAACGAAATATGAGTAAGACTTGTCATGGGCACTGCCATCAATAGATATTGACCTTTCCGTTCTAGCCGAGGTTCCAGCTCCTCTAGGTCAAAGTTGTATTCCGTGCGACATTGGCAGATTCAAGACCCCGTCAAGCTTGAGGGGACCATCTCCGTTAGGAGTACCATGATGAACAAAGGAGGCGTTCCGGACCGGTTAACTGCTTTTTCCGACATCATGCAAGTAAGAGAACCAAGGCTGAAAAGGTTCCAACATTTTACTGCCAAGCAAGATGTAGTGAAAACTGGTGAAAAATCTTGAGTAGTTCGTGAAAATCAACGCGTCAAAAGACGTACCAAAGGAATATTGTCTAGCTTGACGGTTTAAGAGCCAGTCCGCAAGATAAATTAGACTGACCTGTCAGCCTGAAATGTACGATGCCACCGTTGATATAGTGTCCTATTCGCCAAGGCTCAAGTGGATGTGTCTGAGGTGGGCAGTAGGTACGATCATTACAGGGTGGCTTGCGGTTAGCCACTCGAATCGAAGAGGCTTCTTGCGACAAGAGATAAGCGACTATTTTCATGCCTGAGGGACAGAGGTTCTCAACCTCACCTATACGCATGCGACGGACTCGTGTATACAGGACAAAACACTCGATATAGGGATCTTTTGTACGACTTGAAATGGCACTCTCGACTCCTGACACGTACAGCTTCTGAAAGATTGTACAGTAATTGGTGGGTTCTTGTGGCGGCGCCTAGAGGCGGCACTATTAAGGGTACAATAACGTGAGGTTTCAAAGACAGGAATGGAGGAAATGCCAGTCCCGCGGTACGTACCCAGATAAAGTATGACATGAATGTACTCTGCTGAGTGCTTTGAAGAACGCTTCAGAGTAATGCGGTTGAGAAGAGCTTTATTCCAGTACAGCGGCGTAGGAACGAAGTGTTTATCGTACTTTGGTGGAGTTAGCCAGGTATTTGTAGGCATGGCAGGCATTGTTCTAAATGACCGGCAGGATATTCCTAGAGCGTCTTGAGATTAGGTTCAGTGCGTTTTGTAGAATGGACCTACATCTGTGATCCTCTATGCAAGTAAACGTCCGAGTCAACGAGGGAAGCCAAACTGCTTTTTGGGAAAATCGCGAATAGAAACCTGCGCAAGCCAAGGCTCGCTTAATGAGTGACTCGGATTCATATCCGCCATGGGTAAGTAATGAGAATATCTACTGTACTTCCGCCGCCGGCTTGAGTCATCGTTCGCTAAGCTTGAAGGGACCAGCGGGCCACAGTCCGTGCTTCTGGATAAGCCCGAAAGCTCGAGTTGGCTTTGGTCCTTCCTACGTTTGTTCCCATTCCTGTGGGTCTGATTTATGTAACGAAGAACAGGTAAATGTAGGTTGCGCGGGCTGTCCAGTGAAAGCCAAGGACGTCTACAGGGAATGCCGGCGAGCCCCACGCTACCAGGAGTATATCCTGCCAAAAGAATTCGAAGAAAACACACAACGTAAGTTCAGGCCTCGTTTAGAGATGTACGATGGGATAGGATTTGGATAGGTGTGCCGAGTTGGATGCCAGTCGAACTTGTGGCCTTATGAATGTGGCATCCAAGTAATCTTCCAACTTTTGAAAATCAAAGGATAAAATGTCATGAAAAGCGGAACACAGTATAAGCGCTCTGTTAAGCAGGTTGAAAAAGCTGTCTCGTAAACGATTTGAGGAAACGTGCATCATACATCAATATGATTATGTAAGAATTTCCTTGTCTGTCGTCGTCGTCGTTGCCAAAGTCTTGCTCAAAACCGCCATCACCAACCTTCTTCAAGCCATACGCGGGCCTATTTCTGGGCTCTGGGCCCTAAAATTCGTCATACCCTCTTTTGTAACGACTTACTGGCGTTGTAAGCAGTATGGGTATCGAATTTGGATCGTTCAACTCCATCTGTGAAACCGCTGCGCTGGTCATCTGCCCTCTTGTAGGTACCGACCAAGGCGTAGAGCCAACATGCTACAGCAGGAATGTGGACATAGGGGGAACATTGATCTTCCAACCTTGTACGTTTGCAATTTACAAGTTTTTCTTTCCACACAGAACGAGGACAGCATCTTATGATCGTCTTTGTTCTCTAGCAACATGTTTCGTGCACATAGTCGCAATAATAATGACAGCTATCATGATATACCACATACGCAGCAAGTACACAGCTGTTGGTAAGCTCTCTTGTTTTTTCGAGTTGACACTGAGACTAAAGTAAACCCCGCAGGCCGAAAAGAAATTGTAACTTTTTTCTGGATATATGCAGTGATTGAGCTATTGGCGATGTTCCTTGACTCGGGAATTATACCCACTGCGAATGTGACGTATCCAGTGAGTTGTAAAAGACATATCAAACATGCGTCCATTAACTTTATTGTAGTGGTTTGCTGCAGTATACGCCGGCCTTGTAGCAGCCGCTTATACCTGTCTCCTCATCAATGGTTTTGTCGGCTTCCAATTTGCAGAAGATGGCACCCCGCTCTCTCTTTGGGTTCGTCTTACCCGCGATCCAATTCTGATGTATGGAATATAACTTGATTTCATTCAGTTCCTCCGCATATCGTGTCTCGTCATTTTCGGTCTTGAATTCTTCATCTCTATCGCAACTTTCAAACAAATCGCTGGATTCAATTACACTAAGCCAATCGCGCTCTGGATCATATATATCCTCTGGCCCCTCATCTGCACGGTCATCTACATAATCTCGCAGTTAGTGCTCGTCTTCCGCACCCTAGAGGACCGTTGGCCCATTGGCGACATCATATTTGGCACTGCTTTCTTTGCCATCGCTCAGGTTCTGCTCTTTGCGTTCAGCGTCACCATCTGCGATGCCATCAAGCACTACATCGATGGTCTATTCTTCTTCACGCTGTGCATGCTCCTCAGTGTCATGATGGTGTACAAATACTGGGACAGTATTACTGTGCGTCTAAGACATTATACACATTCTCTTTCTGTTCTCACCCAAGTATTCTTATAGAAAGAAGACCTTGAATTCTCGGTCGGTTCGAAAGCCGCAGTTTGGGAAGTCAAAGACCCACTCCTCGCAGGCCCTGGAACGTCCGACTATCCAGAAGAGGATGGGAGCAATTACCATGGCGGTGCGCCCGCGTCACTCGTGGGCGGAGTTAGCGGGCAACAGCTGTACAACCCACAGGGGCAGAAGGGAGGCTATAGGGGTTATCCGCCCACGGACAACAGGTATTGAGGTGCGGCATATCTTACATATCCCTAGGGATACCATACTTTTGGACGACTCGGGGGACATTCATAGACTTTTTCATCTATTTACCAAGTACACATTTGCCCTCTTTTGAGACATCAATACTCTACCCTTTTACACATTTCATAAGATTCTTAATCGTATCCCGTTTCGCTCGAAGTTATCTGGGGGTGGCAGGCCGATGTTGGGCTAGCATGCTGTTACGGCGGGCTGCCACTGGCTGCGATCAGACTGGAGTTTAGGTCAACTTGGCCACCTTCCAGTATATGGGACCTTGCATAATTGCGGATGGCAAGTCACCAACCTAGTTGATACTGGTGGTCAGTTTGGTTGATGTACTTACATATACTCCGAGTACGCCACACAACGACGGGTACACCGCAGTAAAATAGATTCCCAAGATGAATGTAATAGGAATCTCGCAGTCCAACTCGTACTTAGATCTTTAGGTGTGCGCAATGCGTCCTTCCCGCAATGTGCCCTGCCCCTCATCTGCATTTTACGTTCGCATTGTATCCATATAGGAGTTCCACTTCGCTCATCATTTTGAGCAGAACAACGTCCGGCATACATGCGTTCCGTTAACAAAACAAACTTTCTGTCAGAATCGTGAAAATCATGACATTTAAAACGTGGGTGATGAGTAATGAATGGTTGTGTTACAAGTGCAGAAATGATGGATGAACATCGACTAGGGATGGGCGAGTCAATTATAAAACACGCGCAGTGAGTGCAGCCCCATCCGATAGATACTAGTATAGTTAGTTAATGGCCCGTGCAGCAGGTGTGCTCGTCCATGTTGAAGATCGAGCTACACCAGCCAAGGCGTTCGGTCCCCAGAGAAGGGGAAGGCAATGTAGTAGTCCGATGCCAAGAGAAACTACACACAAACCCCACCCCCGGCTAATCGCTCTTGAGTTTCTGCGACACATCTCCAAGCCTTTCCCCAACTTTGACCTTTTGCCCCGCCTGCACGGCGAACTCGAAGTCCGCTGGCGCCTCGAAAACAAGTACGATTGTGCTCCCGAGGCAGAACCCACCCATCTCCTGTGCCGCGATGAGGGGTTGGCCGTTCAAGATCGGTGATGCTGCGGAATAGACGGCCTCAGAGTACGTGCCAGGAGGTGGAGGGCGCCCACGGACATTCGTACGGAGGGCCTTGAGATTAGCGTCAGCCGATGTAAAATGTCCTGAAAGGGAGAGGCTCACTTGATCGAAATTAAGAATGATGCTGCCGACGTTGGTGGCGCCGACAGGGACCATGCTGAAAAAGCCGTGTTTCCAACGTCCGAGGAGAGCCACACGCTCGTTAAGGACGAACAGATTCTCGAGGCGCTTGGCCATGTAGGGTGACACTGAGTACAGCTCACCTGGACAGAACAAGTCAGGGACGGCCGAGGAGATGCAAGGGACAGGGACAGACCAACAAAGTGCCGCCGCTTCTCGACTACCCACGCCGTAGGACTGTGGAAACGATGGTAATCACCTGGAGCGAGGTATATCACGGAGAAGAATAAGGCATTGCCAGGCTTGACCGTCTTTCCAGATGCGCTTCTTCGCTTGGTGTCGATAGCGGCCTTGACGCCCATCTCGCGCGCAACAGATGCATCGTGTACCAGAGTTTCTTGAATGCTCTGATCCGGTTCAACTGACGCGTCGACCTGCGCACCAAACTTTTTCGGAGGTGCGCCAGGTTCCAGTGCAGTGTCCGAATCCGTGGTCGGAGTGCTCGTGCCACTGCTCGGGCTCGCGTTTCCGATAAGTTGGTCAAGACTATACTCGATTCCGTTCACATTTGCAAACTCGCGATCATCCACAATGCTCATGTCACGGTTGTGGTGCTCCGCAGGAGTGGAAACAACGGAAACGGGGGAACCCGGACGCTCTACGCCGAGAAGGGCATCTAGAGAGTAAGTAATTCCTTTGACTTGTTCGATATGAAGGTCTTGAATGGTGCCAAAGTGGAGAACGGTGCCGTCGGCGGGGCTCACGAGGACTGCGGAATCCACAGGGCGTGCACCGGGTTTGAGTCCACGGTAGAAAAAGGCACCTAGAGACGGGTATGATTTGAGGTCTTTGGGCTCGATTTCATCGAGGTTGCATCCGAAAGCGAAAGCATAAAGGCGGAAACCCCATGGACGGAACCAGACAGGCAGTTCGAGCGAGTTGACGTAGCCCCAGAGTCGGGACATATTACGTAGTGGTAGTGCACCAATTACATGGACCTGATACGGGTTAAGTGGAATGTACTCGTCGTCACTTGGTGCGGAAAGCTGCTCACCTGCCAGGGCCCTTTGAGTCGAATAACTTCCATGCCATCCTCGTCCACCTCGACCTCCTTCCTCGCCCTTTTTGCCTTTTTCCGGTACTGAATGGCCACCAGAAGTAGCGCTCCGACCGCTATCGGTAATGGATACCACTTTGTAGGGGTTTCCGTCCATGCATTGATGATTCTCCCTGTTAAAGAAATAAGGCTCCGATTCTCGGGTGTATAGGTCACACGCACGGTATAATGGCAGAGCAGCAGCTCCTCTGGTACCCAGACCATTGCCACTGGGGCCATCGTTGCCCACCTGAGATGAATATGCACGGCTTCGCACCCTTCTTATCAATGCAGAAGTCTTGTTGGTGCTGTGCACCCAGCATTTTGCGAATACTGACGAGGCCGACGCTGACGATGCGTTCAGGACTCGAGAGGCAGCATAGAGCGGCTTGCGTCCTGTTGTAAGGATCGACTTTCTGGAGAAGAGCATGAGAAGTTATATCCTGGGCATGAATCAAGAGCACTGGAGGTCGTGTGCCTGCCAGATGGTGGCTCGGCTACGGGTAAACGTACGAATTCAGGTCCCGCGCGGCCTCGTGCGATGGCGGGACAGTCACGCGCGGCGCCCGCCATATTTTACACGATCTTCTCAGCATTGGGAATCAATGCAATAAATTTTGCTTCATACAAGCTAACAATGAGGATGAGGAGCAAGAGTGGATAAACGGGCGGAGTAAATTTTCGGATTTGAGTCACTTCAATCAAAAGCCGAGACTCCCGAGAATCCGACATGCAAAGGACAAACGATTGGAAGAACAACAGGACTTGGAAAATGTTGGGGCGTCAGATGCCTAAAACGTCGGTGGATGGTTTAAAAATTTAACGGGATAGGTGAGTAGCTTTATGAGCAGCTGACAGGCTAAATAATCAGCGGACAAATGATGGAGTTGGCTGCGGCGTTGTTGCTTCATGGGATTCCAAATTAAAAGAGGGAAATAAACTACAGCTGGAAGGGCCTATATAATAGTCTCGATAGTTGTGTGGCGTTGGTAGTTAAAAGCTGCTCAAGTTTTTTTTTTTGCCGAAAATAGTGATTTTATGTCCGAAAATGGAAATTTTCAAGCTGGGTTCAAGCTGCTTCTTGACTCCCATGGCGTTGACTGGTCTGGTGCCGGCGGCGGCGTACAGGACATTTCGTCCCACTATGCTATCCTAGAGAATCTTGGTCCTTGTCCTGCATCCCACCCCGAAGTTGCCTCGTGTTCCGGGACTCGGTGCAGCTGCTTGCGGTCTTTGCGCACCTTCAACCTGTTCGTCTTCTAATGGATAGTTCCTGACACCTAGTACCAAGGACACATTCATTGCCTGTTCCGACTTGTCACTCGATTTGGATCCCTGGACATATACGTCCTAATAATTAGCTACCAATCTACGCAATAGTTAACTGTACGTATTCTAGGCACGACGACATCATGATGGAATAAGTTATTTTGTGGGCCGTTCCTATGTACACCGTATGCGACTTTCTTCACTTATCATTACGTGTCTAGAGTGGCCGGCTTACGTCTTTCGAAGGCTGTTATGTTAAGGATGACAACTCACCTGGAAGTGGAACGCTCAAGAACATAGATGAAGCACGACCTCCCTTCCCATGCCATGTAAATTTGACTTTGACTGGGGATGTATGTTATAGCCAGTCAGATGCTGTGTATGTCCTATCGTCATAGAGCTAGAACGGCCATTGTGACTCACCCAGAAGCCAATGTTCTCTCTACGAGTACCTTTGCGCTTCTACAACGGTCTTCCGATAGCGGAATACAGACCGTTGGGTATTGAGCCAGTTGCGATTATTCTTTATATGCGCGACTTTCTTCTACCACTAGCGGCCGGCTTACGTCTTTCGAAGGCTGTTATGTGAAAAGAGAACAGTTCACCTGGAAGTAAAACGCTCAAGAACATGGATGATGCACATCCTCCCTTGTTATAGTCAGTCAGGTGTCCTAACTTCAGAGAGCGAGAACGACTGTTGTAACTCACGCAGAAGCCAAGTGGGGCCTAGGTTCTCTCCATGAGTACCTTTGCGCTTCCACGGCGGTCTTCTGATAGTGGAATATGGACCGCTGAGTATTGAGCCAGTTGCGATTATTCTTTTATATCACAGGCACGCCTTTCTTTATAAAACCTCGCCCGTAACGAGCCAATACCCCAACAGACCTTTCATTTGTCTCCAGCTTAAACTCTCCATTATCGCCAGTCATGGTCGGCACCATTCAGCAACAGCTTTATCTTCGGGGTGCTCCCCCTGGCTTCTTATTCCGTATCACTGCTCTCAACCTCCTCCCACCTACTCCTGCAAAGGAGTGGAGGGCAACGCTGTATGATCGTTCCGAGAGACAGCGTGTAAGTATTCTTATATATCATACTATCACACTTTCTATATCTATCTTTACCTATACCAAACGATAGGTAGCACCCTTCTTTGTCAACCCCAATGTTGATAGCGGCTACATCGGCGTCGTCAAGATGTACGGGGCCCATGCGTTTCCAACGTATGCATACTTACCTCATATTCCTAAACCTACCCGTCAACACGATCACCCACAGCAATAGCGATGGTGCACGGCTTGAAATCCTCTGGGAGCTGGTCAGCAGCAACACTCGTGAAGCCGGTGATCCAGATCCTGGCGAGAATGACGGTAAACCAGAAGACGACCACCCCACAAATAAGCCAGACGACGAGGACGAGAATCCGCCAACAGTTGATCCCAATGACCCCTCCAGCTGGCCTACAGACCCGCTTACACTCACTATCGATGGCAGAGATGGAGTGTCCAGAGCCGGTGAAACTACGCGGAACGGCCGCCTCCTTGTTGAGACTACATGGTGGGGCCTCGTCCAACGCCCGGACTACGTGTCTGTGCTATACCAGGTGGGCGCAGAGACGCCACTGCGCATCCAGTCGAAGGTCGCGGCTACGATAATCAGTCAGCCCAAGGATGCGCTTTTCATTGTGGGCATCAACCAGGATGACCAGAAGATCGCGATCAACGCCACACAGGACACCGATGCTGCAAACGCGATCGCGAGTGGGGTGCTCAAAGGTATCTTTCTCATCCACGAAAAAGCGTTTGGATGGGTTTTTGGGAAATTCCTTCCTTTCTAAAATCACACTGTTTGTACGATACGCCTTTATCCTTGCTATCAAGTCCTCGATTGCTATGCGGGTTCTCTTTCCAGACCCGTCCTTCGATATGACCAGAAACCTGTACTACTAGTCTCCATTACGACATTCATGTACTTGACTATTGAACTTTGGTGTAATCATGGCAACCCCCGTGCTAAGAGAGGGACCCAATGGGCAAGTTCAAAGAGATGTGGCGCTGAAGCGGGGGAATTTTGCAGTGCAACTAATTGAATACACTTGGTCGAATCCTCGAACGCTAGGGAGTCTGCCTTCACTCCAATCTTTTCAGAGACTGATGATGGCAAAAAACCTAAGTGAATACATTACTTAAATTGCACTATTTACACGTAAAGGGGCCAATATTGTTTGTATCACATCGATGAGTTTTTCCACTCTTTTACAGCAGGCGACGCCTTCGCAGATGCTAGGATACGAGTCGTGATCAAGACACACTTCCACTTCAAGATAAAGCGATGTCCTACCTATAGCACCAGCGACAGCACCTTTAACCTTTAATAACGTCTTGCTTCGTGTTCTCTGGGTAGATCTTGATCACCTTGGTGACATGCGCATTCTTCTGGAGCGCAGGCCACTCGATACGTGCCCAGATCGCGCCTGCGAAGAACTTCGTGCCAACAGTGTCAGCTGGCAGGAGAACATGCACTATCCCCGAAGAAAGCTCGGCAAGTGCCTGTGACGCGTTGTCCCAGAATTTCTTCTGCTCCGCCGCCGAAAGCGATGCCATGTACGGGTCGGGGAACTTCTTGTCCACCCAGGAATCTTCAAGGATCTTCAACTTCATCTCGCTCGCACGTTTGCGTGCTTTCTCCTGGTAACCTCCCGGGCCTGCATAGAAAAGCACGCCATTTGGAGCGACCTTGAGGTGCTTTTTCATCTCCTCGACACCAGGCGCCACGGTGAGCTTGGCGGTGGTAGCAGCAGGCTTGGTGTGTCCAGCAGCGGCAGCCGGTTTTACAGGGGCACGGGATGTGAGCCGAAGTGGATAACGCTGCGGCGGGTGGTCAGGAAGTGGAGGAGTATTTCTGAAACGAGCGAGATCTCCCGCATGAGGAGGTGGAGGAGGTGGGAGATGGCGCTGCGGACCGCCGGGAAGGAGAGGAGCGTCAGGGTGAGGGCGAACATTATGACCTTCGGCATGAGGAGGTAAGAAAGGATATTCTGGAGGATGACCTGCGAAAGGAGTATCGTCTCTGTGTTGGGAACCATGCACTCCTTGCGGTCCAAGGCTATCAACATCGCCGTTGTGGGCTGTATCAGCGACCGGAAGAGGCACAGCTAGAGCGCTCAGCGCAATTGAAGCGACTACGAACAAGGCCGAGAAACGCATGATAATTATTTATCTAGATGGGCATAAATATGGGTTCATAGGTATGTTAGATGTTAGACTCACAATATAGTGTTTTGGTGGTCCTGAGGGGTTCTTTTTTGTGAGGGTACGAGTCCGGCTCGTACCAGCAGACCAGCTGTCGAATCTGGCGCCAAAAACCATTGGTTTATATAGATCCATCAGGACGATCAGGTTCAAG
>JABAJS010007663.1:0-48960 GCA_018221635.1 Tephrocybe sp. 10521TJB
AAGTAAACATATTGACATACAACATCATTTCGTATGTGAACACGTGACTTCTCGTGAAGTCAAGATTCTCCACTGCACCTCCAAAGACAACCGCACCGACATATTCACTAAACCGCTCCCACGACCTGCTTACGAAGCGAATATTGAATTACTCGGCATGTCTTCGGATTGAGGGGGAGTGTTGACGGAACTTCGAGGACTGTTGAGATCAATCCTCGCATGTCCGAGAATGTTCCCGGATGTTCGGCGCCACTCCGATTGCCACATTCTGTTGTGCTCGCACTCATTCTTACTTACAAGTATCTTGTAGAATATTCTAGTTAAACTTTCTCTCATGTATATAAGAGCCTCGGAATGAGGCAGTAGTATAATAAGAATTTTATATTCTACTACACTCTCTCAATTGTCTGCTCAACACAGAAAATGTGTCAGGAAAAGCTATGCCGCCCACCATATGCATGTGTGACAGAGTGTGACACCGCCGCCTCCTCACCCATTGATTTTGGGGTGGGCAGGGATCCGATTTGCCTGTGTAGCTCGAACAACATAAGATATTGACAAGCGGCTTGAAATGAGAGCTATTGCTGATACCCAAGAATATTTTGAGACTGAAAATTGGGAAAATGAGAGGGATCTCAGCATGCTACAGTGGAATTAAGATTTTGGCATGCCATACAAAAATAGATCATCGGCACCTCCTGAATTGAACAAGCACAATATCAGGGTTATTCCACCTACAACATAGCGGTGCCATGTGTTTAAATAGCTGGAACATACATTAAGGACAGAAGATGGTCTAATTATCTCAAAAAGTGCGTTTGTATAAAGGAACCATACTGTCTAAAGGACCGGTGAATTACTGTTGTGTTAATTTCGGTTCTTCTGCGACGGCATAACTGCCGACTTCTGTGATCTTCGAACCTCTTCTGTGCTTTTCTCGTGCCCCTTTCTAACACAACTATCATTATAAAACATGCTACATACATAAGGAAAATAATAAACCAATAACCTATCGTATCTTATGTTTCGACCAAAGCACATCTGTCGTAATTTCCTGTATAAAACGTTAGTTGAACGGGTCTACGTGCGGAGAAACCAGCATTTACCCTCTTGATAAGCGCCCCACCTGAAGAAAAATTGTTAAGGTTTGACAACAAAAATTTAGGTATCGGACTAACCATGAAGGGAATAGATGCGCGTTGCCAGAGGCACCCTGCACAGCAAACGATAATATGAACACCATAACCTACGCATCTATAATTAATATAGCGCAGAATGGGCCAGAATACAAACTTGCCTGAGTTCCACCATCCAGACCAGCTGCAACAATGTAGTTGTATTTCGCAAACCACCTCGGGTAACGAGTTCGCAGCCACCATTGTGAGAACCACGCGATGGCGAAGTATGACAGAATAGACGAGTTGATACCAACGCAGAGCCATCCAATGTAGTAGCTACCCTCCAGATCAGTGGAAGCTAAATATTAGATAGTCGAAACTCACCAAATGACGGGGGTGTACAGATAATCGGCTCTCAGCTTTGGGAAGTAGCGATGGCAAAGCCAGAAAGGCACAGGAACGAATAAGCCGATTACATAGGCCCAAGCAACGAACTGGTACCGCTGCCCCACAGCAAAGAGTTGGTGACTAAGAATAGTCAGTCAAGTCGAGCGTACGGAATAACTGATGATATGCCCCATACCTCAGACCGCCCCAAGCAATAGCTTGGGAGTTGTACTGTTGTGGTTGTTGACCAGACCAGATATTGGTACCTTCCACTGAAAGCAAAATGTCACGCTGATTGTCGATAATGGAGTTCATCAGGACTTCACACGCGTCTGTTAGTATGCGGCAGGATAGCTTAGCAGTTTTCAAGCTCACCAAAGTTCAGAACAGCTCCGAATAGTGTTCCAATGAGTTGGGCAGTGAACGCAGCGCGAGGGGGAAGTTTGGTGTCTGCAACGGAATCCGTTGGGATTTTCATCTAAATTGCAGAAAAATATTTTCGTACATTGGGCGATCTTCAAGTCTCGCAGCAGCAACTGTGCTTGAGTGACAGAGTCTGTTGAGATAAGTTAGTACATGAGGCATCGCATACTGAGCCGACTCTTACTGTAACTGAAGAGGACGAAATACATATTGGCCATGGGTTTGCCGGGATGTATGAAACCTCCGATCATCTGCGATCGGAAATTAAATCTACCCACTCGTTTGAAGGTAAAAGAAAGCGCACCTGGACGAAAGGCTGGATGATGAATTGTAAGCCAGTGATAGCATACAAACTCCCAAAGAAGAGGACGGAGATAGTCGCCAACAGCATTGCGATCAAAAAGCCCCACCTATATTTAATTCAGCATAAGATAACGAGACCAGGGGAAGGAATAACCAGGGGAGCGTTGAATCTGTCTTGTATATGATTACAAGTGCCATTATCATGGATGCTACGAGGCATGCCATATACCACGAATTCGGCGAGTCAGGGTACTGTGGCACAGTCAGGGAGAAATTAAGGGTAAGAGCCAAGAATGACGTGCCTTGAGCATCTCACGGTAATGAGGATCAATATCTTCGTTGTTCAACTCTGACTGATCTCTCATGCCATCGTCCCTCCAGAATCGAATATCAAAGTTGGTCAACATGCGTTTGATCTCAGATGGTTTCAGCCAAGACCACGCATCGCGCAGGTCATGGTAGTTCCAGAGAAGGAGATGCGTAAATGTGGCAGCCATACCAAGATTCGTTGTGAGAAGTTGGACGACCCAGGTGCCTGCGTAAAATGGCTTCGCAAGGGTTCAGTACTATGTTCCATGGGAAACAACTAAAGCCTCGTACCAGACCTTGCTCCGCGAGTAGCGTGGGATCCACCTCGTACTTATCGTTGAGTATAAGGAGTTGATCGTAGACCGTCCCGTTAGCATAGAAAAGTTCTTGAGATAGCTATATTTTAGTACTCGTTAGACCCAAAAAATATGAGGGTCAATGAACGACACATACGAAAGGGAAGCTTTTGGATTCCCAGATGTTCTTATAATACACTGCTACAAAGACAACCCTGTTGTAACAATGGTTGTCGTAAAGGAAGCCAATAATTAAGCTCATCAATACTCACATGCAGAGGATGTAACCAAGCAGGTTGGAGAACTGAGCTTTCAACGGAATGGTGAATGGGTTATAACCTGGAAGAATCATTAGTAAATAGCATGTGGAATGGCAGACTTCGACTTACTTCCTGCTATGTACTGCCAATCGAAACAGATAGAAAACAATCCAAGGCCCTCGTTTCCATTGGAACCACCGAAAACAAACGTGAAAGCTTGGGAGCGTTGATCAGCGAGACAGAAGATGGAGAATCCCGTGAGAAGAGGGAACATCCACTCTGGGAATATTTCCCAAATAAAGATACTGTAATACCTGAGTGAGCATAGCATCGATCGCATGTCATTGGACGAACATACACGCCAAAAACAATCCAGAAGACACGAAGCTTCTTCTTTGCACCAGCAGCATCTTTGAATAATGCATCGAACATGGACACCAGAGGAAGAACACCCGGATACAACATCTTGGAGGGATAGAGCAGAACGGATCTGAATAGACCTCCGATACCATATCCTACGATTGTCTTGATCAACAGGCTAGATAGCAACATACTCGGAACGACTCACCTAACAGTTGACTCGAGAAAAGCAAGCTGGCGACGAATTGGTCAAAAGAAGCGCAAAAATTCTGTGCACTTACAAGATGCTGGCTCCCGGGTTGGGAGTGATGTTGTAAAAGAGCCGTTGGACAGCAAGAACTTCCGTACCAAGAGCAGACGTCGCGGCTGCACTCGACATAATGACAATGAAGGCATTTTCTTTCTTGTTGAAGGGAAACTGTCGGACATGAAAGAAAATATGAGTTGAGCCGAATCGAGCAGGCTATGAACTCTTACCGGGTTGAGATAGCGAAAAATGCCACGACTGGGTATGATTGCCGCACACGTCGTTCCTAACACATACGATATGATTGCGAGGAACATGGTGGAGACTAAAACCGTTTGCTAGAAACCCTGTGAGCGGAGATACAGAAAACAAAAGCCGGACCACTCACGGGCTTAAAGTAATAAATCTCAGCTGCAGATTCGTTCATCAAAAAAGGCTTGCAAATTAAACTAGGCATAGCTACCTAAGACGCCGCCGAAGGCAGACAACCCGATCCCAATTACGAATGCACGAATCGTCCATGGGCTCAAGGTAGGGTCGTCTGTGAGAGTAATGACATGGGTGGCGATGTCACGCTCATTCTCCAGGACATTGAATTCGCCCGAGCTTGTGTCTGCTACGATTGACTCAACGTCACCCGGCTTGCCGTCAAGGACCTTCTCGTCGAGTGAGCTCTTCTCCTTGAGTATGGAAGGGTCATCGACAGCCATGAATGAGGAAGAGATCACCAAGAGGCAACTCCGCGAATTAAAGTTGCATGGCTGCCCTTATATCTTTTACCTGGAGCTCCATGAGGGTGTGTTCATGTAACACGCGCACGCGAGCGATGCATTTAGGAAGTATCCCTCACAATCACCCCACAGAATGCTATTTCCGTGTAAGGGCCTTGAGGAAGCACATGTAAGAGTCGCTATTGATAGAAGCCATGGCCGAACTTACCCTATCTGTATGGCCGGTTCTATATTTTTGACGAGGTATCGCTTGTTATGGTCCTGTCATCATATGGACGCTCCCGCTGCTTGACAGTGTACGAGCCTGCAAAGACGCTGATTATTAAATCATTCGTCAGAGGTTGTCTTATCAAGGTCCACGTGGAGAGTGAATATTAATACTGAATACAACTGATTGTGGTGTTATAAAAAACCATCTTGTTCGCTTTCAGGGAGTTTCAGGGCGTCGTGTTTTTTTCGGTCCCCCATTTGCAGGACGGTCGGACCTTTCCCGATTAAGAGTCACCAGGGGCCTTGCTCGCAGCTCATGGAATAACAAAATGATGGTCGTATAGACGACTCAAAGCCCCTAGAGGCGTCTGAAAGTATTTGCGATTGTGCGAAGCAGCGTATTCCTACTACCGGCAATAGGGGTACATAAGTAATGTATGCCATATGATAGGAGTCTGATATTTGGTGCCATAGGTTTTCACAAACTCCGACCGTTCAGAGTCGGCAATGCTGACGGCGGAGCAGCTGTCTGCAGAGATGGAATGCATAGCTCGGACCTTTATACCGACCAGGAGGCATATGGTTGTCAATTGTCAATCTGGGCCCTCAGACAATAAAAGAGAGTAGGGTTGATCAAATCGATCACTGGCGGAGTTTTTATCACGATCTCGCTGGCTGTTTTTGGTGTCGGGTCGGCGTTTCTTGGTCGAAAGACAATAACGTCTATTCCTTCCGGTCAAGACAATAAGAACACTCCACTAAATGTCTCAATTATCTGGATTTCGTTCTCTTGCTCTTCACCCACACTCGCTGTTTATCCAGCAATTTTTTCGGTTCATATAAGCAATTTTTGAGGACCTCAGCCGTCTCAATGCTCAAACATCCAACTGTGCGCCACCTTTCATTAACTTCATTTTCGCATGCATGTTCTAACTCCCACTTAGAACGGGGTCGAGGATGGCCCCATAGGAACAGAGGTCACTTGCTATCCTCTCTATTTTTGCGAATTAGCCCAAACTAACCTCATAACATGCTCGCTAGAACTATAAACGAGCTGTCTATCGCCCAACACCGACTCGTTTTTCTATCGAGATGCTCCCTCCGACAAAAATAAGTGAGTCTGTTCAAGCTAGGCCTCAGTCATGATCTAACATCAACAGGTGGGAGCCACAATTTCGGAATGCGGATCTCCTCACTTGTCTGTGGAAACCGTTCCTCCACCTCACTAGCGACGTCTTCTGAATATGACATCTGGAGACGGTGGGAGGACTGCCTTATTTTCCAAGGCGATATCGAATTGGAATATCGTCGCATGGCACGCTCTAAACGTACACGACTCCTACGAGGCAAGGGAGTTAGACGCGACGGCTTCTATAAGCAAGATGCAGCTTCCTCTTGGGAGTCCCTTCCACCCGGTCCTGATCCCAACTCAGTTGCTCGCGACATCTCTGAATATGTCCCAACTCTCACCAAGAAGGGCACTGTCTTCCGTGCCAGTCAGGCCACCATTGATCAGCGAGCGAAGGAGCTCAAGGCTTTTATCGAAGCCCTGTGGAAGGACGACGTGCCTGCTTTGATTGACGAGCTGAGGGATGGCCACATAGTCAGAGATTTCTTTGGTTTCTGGCGCCGCGACTACGAGTATGCTGAGAAGCAACGGAAGCAACGCGTTCAGAACTCAGCTTCCCGCTCATCTGTGTCGAGCAGCATCTTCTCCATGTACTTTTCGTCTTCGAATCCAAGCGTTAAATCCCTTCAGGACTGCTCCGACTCCACTACTCACTCACGGCCCTCTTCGACTTTCCGGTCCCCCCGACAGCCCAGATCAAATACGGAGTCGGCCAGGATCCGTAAAGGAAGTACCAGCTCTAGTGAAGGCTCCCCATTACCCGAAGGACGTCAGCGTGCCTACTCTACATCTTCCGATCTTTCTACTTCAACGCCGTCTGACAGCAGCTTGGACAGCCCGGTCCATGTCAACGTTCCCGTCCCAGCTATCGCGGATGACACGTCAGTTATCTCGTTTGATCACAACCCTCAGTGGAATACGCGCTATAGCCACGAACGCCCAACGTCGACCCTCTTCATCTTGCCAGAAGAACAAGAAGTATGTCAAAAGACTCATACCTCTCTACATCCACCGCCTATCAGTTATAAACGTCGTTCTGGGGACCCCGACCGTCAGGGACGAATCTTTTTCTCTCCACCTGACGTACCTCGTTCTGTTGGGGGAGAATTTTTGGCACGTATGTATCCAGTTTTCCACTTCGCCTGTCATAAAATGTAACATTTCCCCCCTAGGTGATCGTTCTATTCGGGAATCATGCCAGACCATCGACTCTGTTTCGTGCATTTTGGAAGGCCTTGATTATCTCATGCTGCCTCAGGAACGTCCTCGGCCTGAGTCGACAAGCACTATGGCTTCCTTCATGACCGATGTTACAGTTGACGGCGTCCTACCTCGAGAGCAGAAACCTTTACCTACTCTTCCCAATTCCAAGTACAAGTCACGTATTGTGTCGGGTCCTGTTTCTGTATCTGATTTCGATCAAAACTGGTCGGATGAGGACTCAGATGATGTCCTTGACGCCTTTTTAACTGCTGGTAGGGTCCTCACTTTGATCACATTCTTTGCAGTGACTAAATCAAAACTATCAGAGTCGTTCCCAATGCCTTGCTTTGACGTTCCGCATATCGAGTTCCCTGAAGTGCTTGTGGACCCACCGGAGGATTACCCCATTTCTCCGGGGTTTTCAATCGATGAACAGCTCACCCCCTCTGAGCGCCTGCCTGCCCCTGGATCTGCCACAAAGTCTACAACATTCTCCGCCAGAACGGCCATCCCCGATCAACTCACCATAAAGGTGAAATACAATGACTCCCTCGTTCTCCTCAGGGTTCCCGAAGAGATCCCGTACAAGGATCTCCGTCAGCGCGTGTTTAGCAAACTTGTTGGGCAGGAGGGCATCGCTATCCCGGATACGTTTGCGATCACCTTCCTCCAGCCGATTTTCAAAGGTGCTCTTGCTTCTGCGACGTCAGGGTCCTCCCGACCACCATCATTGGAAGCTGAAGATCATGTCACTTACCCTGTTGCATCTGCTGGTGATTGGGAGAACGTTGCAGCATGTGTCGAAGGAAATAAACTTACATTACTCATTACTGACAACCCTCTTTGATTCGATTCCAATTCGCTTCTCTATGCATATCATCGGCCCTTTCGTTCGGTTTATGGAACAGATTTCCATCCTTTTCACATGACTATCCTTATTCACCCTATGATAACCACATAATGTTGCACAAGTACTATTACAATGAGAATGGCAAGCTAGTATTCAAGCCCCAACTTCTGCCAGTATTCGTGAGACATTAGCAGCTGGAGCCCCGACAGACAAGAGCGTTCGTGTCCAATCAGGCAGGATATTCTTTGCACTTCGATCCTCAAAATCAGCAGAAACGTCCATGCTCTTATCAGGATCATGTATCGTGGTGGCCTCGTCCCACCTTTCACGCGACACCTCGGCACCGCCGGTCTTCAAAGAGCTAATCAAAACGATCAGCATAAACATTGAGTACACAGGTGATTACACTTACCCTGCTAAAGAACCTCCGACCCAGGATAGCGTTGCTGGAGAAAAAGCGGGAGCCTTGCCCGCATGAGCGTTGGCTCTGTCTGACATGGGCGGCGGGGGAGAAGGGTTATTCAGAATTGCAAAGTAGGGTATGAGAGGTCGTAAGGAGGCGTATCGATCATATTGCGGTCGGGAGGGTTGTTGAGATAGAGCAGGAGGCGGGGAAGAGAGGGTACGAATTATTTCTGCATGGAGTCGAGGTATGAAACCAGGCAGCATAGCGGTGCCTCCACTAAGCAGGATAGATGAAGCAAGTGCCTTTCGAAGATCTACAGGAACCTGGGAAGGACTTGAATATAAATTGAAGGTTGAGAACACGTAAATTACCTTTAATAGTGCATCTAGAATCACTTCTGCAACGCTGGCTTCGTCAACATCGCCCCCTTCAAACAAAACCTCGGCCGCACGCTCTCTAATCCAGCCTGGTATTATCAAGGTGCCTCTACCGGTACCCGTTTGTTGTGAAGGAGGAGGCATCACTCGCATCTGTAAGTCAGTTGCTGTAGAATGACGAGTATACAATGTTGCAAGGGCCTGAAGGTGATTCTCCCCGCGAGGTGCATCCGCCGGGGAAACGCGAGGATTTGATACCACGGAGAACTCTGACATTGATTCGCGCCCTGTATGCGAAAAGTCGGATTCAGAATGGGTTGTGTCGCTTGACGGGACCTCGATTTCTGATCTATCTTCTTCCGCTGGTGTCATTTCCCGAGTGTTGTCCAAAAACGGCACGCCAAGTGCATCGCCAACAAAACAGCATCGCGTCTTTATATCTTCGATAACGGAGTCAATCAGAACCTCCTGAGGAACGCGGGTTGCTCTATTGGCAGCTGGTATGTTCATAGCTGCACTCAATGAAGTCGGGGGAGGGTAGTATGTGCCGAAAAGGAGGAGGAGGGCACGCAGATGCGAAGTAAAGCATGCACCAGCTAGTGGAGTAGTCCGAATTTGTGGGTATAATGGCCGGGCAGCAAATATCTAGGCCAACTCAGCGCAGGAGAAGGGCAAGTTAAGTCGTAACGCACCGGCAAAGCGACGGATTCCAAGTGACCACAGTCTAGAACTAGTCCCGTTATTCGGCCAACAGCAAATAATGAGAGGAGATGACTTGACGCGAAAGAGACAGAGGGTACCTGAAAGTCCGTGACAAGTTAATTTGTTTCGAAGATGACTTCAACAACGGAGACGTACATGATTCTCGAAGAGTATTCGAGCAATCATGTCTTTAATGTAAAGTGGTAGAAGAGGGTGTTCCACCAGAATCACCTTCCGCGCCTTTGGGTCTGTAAGAAGTGAACTTGGGTAGGTGTCACTGCCACCCTATAGCTGTAGAATAATGGTCACTCACTCATGAAATACAGATCTAAGGCAAGTCTGTAGACTGACTTCTAGTAATCTTTCCTCCTCCGCGCGCTCAGCCAAATCAGTGGCCCTTCGAAGCTTCCAGAGTGATTCTCCCGACCTGCTCGCGAGAAACACATCCCTAGGCCGGCCTTCGCCACTGAACCCAACTTTCCATATCCGTGATCCAGGATCGATGACAACTCGGTCCTCAACGCCGTATAGTGAGTGTCTCCTTGTCGTCGCGTAATGTGGTGAGGACTGGATGGCCTGAGAAGCCGCGACGCGAGTTGTGGCGGGGGTTGTTGGGGTGAATGCTGTTTTTGCCCGCGGTGTCGTTGGCGGATTTGACATTGAGAGGGCTCGAGGACACGTCAAGGAGAGATAAAAACAGAGGCGCGTTATTTCTCACGCTTTCATTTGTAACAAATTCTATCGCGTCGCTTTATTTCTATTTCACTTCCACAAGAATCCAGTGACAGCCTCGATATCTGAATTCTCCGCCACAACCTTAAGACTCTTCCCACCGTCAATCCGCTCAAATACCTTGACACCGCCCCCAGTACCACCGCCCGCAACTAGCCATTTATCGTCTGGACCACCAAAGAGCATGCCGCGAACGTGCTTCAGGCCTGATCTGACTTCCGACACGAGTTCAAGGGTATCCGGACCAGAGATTGCAAAAATTGAGATGATGTCACCCTCAGGCGACGGGTCATTGCGGTTCGATAGATAGAGATATGGTGTCGGGTATACGGAGTTGGGTGTTGGTATCAAAACTTCAGCCGCGAGCATGTCGTTCGGTCGGGGAGGGGGGTTTGACATTGTGGGCGTTGACTTAATGAAGGTAGGAACCCCTGGGTGTAGAGGGAATCGGTGTTTCACGAGTTCGCTGCTCAGTTCCAGCAGCGTGTATAGATATCCGTCTGTTCTTTGCGTCAAAAGAGAACAAAATATCATAGATGGGCGAGACGAACCATAGAAAGCGACGTGGCGCGGACCTCCACCTGGCGCATACTTGATATCACCTCGATTTTTCAACGATCCATCCTCATTCACTTTAAACCTTCGAACAACATCTGCGCCCAAGTCAGGAACCAGAAGCTCGCCATGTTCTCCATTGATGATAGCCTGATGAGGGTGCGATCCCTCTTGCCTGGAAGTGTCGGGGCCCGTGCCTTCAAGTTGGACTGAACTCGTCGGAGATGGAGCAAGGAAGTACGGTTTTGAAGAGGAGATAGGTAACGTAGAGACCGTGCCAGAGGAATACTATCGATCAAAGAGTTATATTGAAGATCTTTGGCAGACTAACTACTCACATTGCCGATGTATAGTTTATCCTTCGTAGCAAGCAGCGTGCATGGGTCTGCTCCTCCGCTAGGAACTTCGGCCACAATTTCGCCTTTCCCCTCTTCGTCAAATTTCAGCGCGAGAGCCTTGCCATCGGATTGTTCAAGGCCAGTAAAGACGAGCGAATGATCTCTAGGATAGAACGTGATCCACGAGGGGTGGTGTCCGACTGTGACAGCTGACGATAGAGCGAGGCTTGCGTCGTCAGGATCGAACGTAAGAGTGGAGACCTGGTTGGTGTAGGATGCGGTGAAGATAATATGGCCCATTACCAGAGTAAAGAGTCACTGGGCGATCGATTCGGTCGGCTTTTTATTTATCATAAGTGATCGACTCCATCCCCGAAAAATCACCGGAACGTACGAGGTACATCTCTCGCGTCCCAGACAAAAATCGCGACAATATCGCTGGGAGAAGATGGACGTCGTCTAGACTTCAGCCATCACGTGTGCTTAAACTCATTGACATCTACTTACGCTCAGATTTCTGTCTCGTGTTCGTTGGAAGTTTGGAAAGTAGATACATCTATAAGCTGCTGGCACAAATATAGTCCTAACTGTTCATAATCAGCCTCTATATTGATTCTAAGGAGACATTGTAATGGATTTCGTTTAATCAGCGAGATGAGACGCGTGCAGCCATTATCATGATACCGAGGGCCCAGTGCTCAAACTGTTCTTTGGACATGAACAGCAAGGCTTGTGATAAAACTGCTTTCGTGATCTGTGCTTGCATCCCCTGCAAATTCCGCATGAGATTAGCATCAGAGCTCCTAAAACGCAAATGTTACTGACCTGGTACCAACCTATGAATCCTTCCTTCTGTAGCACACGAGCAAGAATTTCCAGGGCGCCGGCGTGTTTTATACCATGCGAATGATGATGGGGCAGACCATCTTGCTGCTCGTCCTCGTCGTCCGCGGTACGAGCCTGAATCCTGACTTTCGCCATGATGTAAGGGTATGTTACCTGAGATAGGACGGTTAAAAGGCGATATGGCTGAGATGCTTGACTTGACACTCACAACTGTAGCCAGGGTTTTGCTAATCGCCCCAATAATAAACGAGAGGAACGGTGACAACTTCGCTTTTGAGCCTGCCTTTATCTGAGCGAGAAGAATCAGGCTCTTGACACGCTCAAATACGCCATATGTGATGGCGGGGTTGACTGTGAGCACAAGGCCAGGTTTTATGCCTAACCAAAGTCCCGTCACGCCCTCCTCCGCGATAATTTCGCGAGCAACCCCGAAGAACGAGTCATCACTAGACTCTTTGGTGTTCCCATTTTGTCTACCAAGTTGCTGCCTGGTTGCGATTACGGACACTGGGATTGTGAATATTTGTGCGAGAGCCCCAGCAAGTGCACCAAGTAGTAGCTCTGCCGCAGTAGACAGTGGTGGTAGCTTTGACCCAGCAGGAAGCTTTCTTGTCAATCGACTGATGTAGTGGTTTCGAACGAAGGAATAGAAGAAGAAATACGCGTATTCTGCAGACGATGACATTTAATATGTATTGAATGCGACGGATGATAATGAACTTGCGCATTGAAAAGGTATTGAGCATGGTTGCGCCGAACCCGCGATAGAGTCCGGAAACACCTTCCGCCTTGTATATCCGTAGTAAGACGGCCAGCATCGAGAGATTATCCTTTCCCTTTCCCTTTTCACCGGCCGGGAGTGCTTGTATCCGCGTCTTCGCTCTGTTACTGAGGTCAATCCATGAAACAGTCGTAAAGATATATATGCATACACATCCAGGGGGTATACGACGCTAGATGACGAGTTCAGAAGACGACCGACGCTAAACATATGTTATCTGCTTACGCTGTACTAAAGCATCCTCCTAAAGCCCCAGCCAAGGCTGCTCCAAACGGCGTCAACTTCTGCACGGGTTTTGATTGATTAGCCATATGCAGCGTTTAGGAGATAGCAGAAGGAGTAGAAGAATTATGTGTAGGATAAATACAACGTCGTTGGGCCCCGGTAGCGGCAGGACCTGGGGCCGGTTGAGTAAATCAGGTCATCATGTGATTGTCGCGCGCCAAAAACACGACGGAAACGGATCCGATCCGATATCCGACCCCACCTTCAATTGCCTCCGACGTCAGTGGACACGCTCTCATGGGCAATATCAACTTCCCCGAAAATCTGGATATATCGCCTTCGTTAAATCCACATCAGGAGTATATCTTGAATAGCAAAGACTATGTTGCCTTCGGAGACGTCGCACAGCGCGAGGCGATCGAAAAATATGGCATCGCTGGCAGGATCTGGTGCGATAGACGTTGCTAATGAAGCAGGTCGCGTCTTGTTAATAGTAAAATTTGCAGGGAGGCTGCTTATTTTCTCATTAAATATGTCGATCCACCAGCCGATATGGTGTTCGAACCACTATTCGTTAAACCTTCGATCTTCCCATCTCGGATTCTTACCATCCTAGAACTTGGTTCAGGTGCTGGTATGACGAGTGCTCGCATCGCAGAGGTTCTCAACCACCAAGACACTCTGATCGCTACTGACTTACCTGAGGTGCGTCGGTTGGTTCAGATCTTCAGATCTTGTTCAGGTATCTAACATCCCTTAGGTCTGTCCGTTACTGGAGATGAATATCAGAACATCGATGACGCTACCTTTCACCGAATCCTCTGTGCACATACGACCATTGACCTGGGGGAACGATTCTCATGCTACCGCTATCGCATCCGAACTGTTAACCTATACTGGAGGCTCCAAAACACTAACACATGTTGTCTGCAGCGATCTCGTAAGTCTCTTTCGATATGATGCCCCTTCTTGACTATGTAAAAATCAGATTTACTTCCCAGAGCTTCTAGCTCCTCTGCTGCGCACCTTGCTACAGGTCACATCACCGCCATTCTCTTCAACTGCGCAAAACGAAGGGGTCGCTGTCGTGATTTCTTACAAGCTCCGCAGCCTTTCGAAAGAAACACCTTTCTGGTCCGCCTTTGGTCTATGGTTCAGTTTCGAACCTGTACTTGCGAAGAATATTTCGTCTGAGGGCAATGATTGGCAACGCTTTGGAGCATCTTCGGTCGACACAGCTTTTATCTTTGTTGGACATCGGCGACCAGAATCATCCTCTTGGACCGTACCTATTAGTGACTCTGACCTTCTTAATGGAAAGGGTGCCAAGGGAAACGACTCGATAAAGGGCGACGATACATTCGAAACCTTGCTATTTATGACTCTGGACAATATTGACGTGTAAGGTGAGTGTCATTGCCCTCCACCATGTCCGTGGTGGAAGAATCGCTGATTGCCATTCTCAAGGAACCCCACAGTCGCATTGTAGTCTACCGTCTCTGATCGCTTGTATCCAGGAGGTGCATTTGGCCGTGGTACAATACCCGGCGCCTGTTGTGTGCCGATAACGATTTCCTCCCTCAACAGGACCGTCTCGTTCGTCAAATCTGACGCCTGAAACCCTGTGGCTGAGAATGAGAGGAGCTCTAAACGATACTGTTTATCGCTATCAACAATACAAACACTTTGGATATGATTCTGAAGCCCACCCTGATTGTGAACCGAGGAAATATGAAGCTTGGTTTAACGCTGCTCGAGACCTCAAGTTCACCTTCCAGTTCGCGTTTACCGTCATCCTTTTTCCCGGACGACCAGAAAAAGGCCTGCCCAGCACTGGAAACAAATGTATTGTTAGATCGCCCCACGTTCGTACTCTCATGAGCATCAGCGCCGATGCCCATAGATCTCGTGAGATACAATCGTATCGCATCTGGCGTGGATAGGAGGTCCAGCGCCATTTCGTTGTTGCTTCGCAGTGTGAGATGAAGAGGCAGAGGTGAACCGGGCGCGTAACACAGCTTGTAATTCCCGACTGAAGTAAGGAACTTGTAGAAATGAAAATCTGAAATGAGATGACTGACCGGTGTGGCTATGGCTAGCTGAAATTGTATCTCGAAGTAAATTGTTGAACATATGTAGACATGGAAAACGGACGCACTGTGCACTCCACTTCGACCTTCTGAGCATCGAATAATGTACCACGAAGTACGACTGGCGGCAGAACCTTCCAGCCTTCGGGATCTGCCTCTGGTCCGCTAAGTGGCAAGCTCTTGCTATACGCCAGTCGCCTTAAATCAGACAGAGGTGCAGGGATTATTCGTGGGATATAAGCGAAATTTGTGGACAACCTGTCACGGATTGTGAGTTTCGACTCCCTATAATCGAGCAACACGTACGTCTGATTCGCTCTCAAGGCTCCGCGCTTGATAGTGACCACTATTCGATAGTCAATATATGCCATACTCGCTTTCTCGTTGAAGCTAGGTGGAAGCTTGTATGACTTGCTTCCCTTAGGCACGGTAACCTCATGAGGAAGTGTAATATTGAACGGCCATGTGTGTTTACCGCTCAGCTTTGTGGACGTTTTTGACGAAGTCCAAAGAACCTCTGAGATTTGTAAAAACGTCATTTCTTCCTGTCCTACTGATGTTGTACCCGCTTGAACCTAAGGTGTAAATAAGCAAAGATAAGGAAAGGAATACATGAGGCACCACACTACTCGCCTCAACGGTTATAGCTTTGATTGTCTCTGATTTTTCCAGGTCGAGTTCGACATGTCCAGATATCGTTTCTCCTTCACGAAGGATTGGCAACGCCGACTTCCTGCGAGAATTGACGAATAATTGCAGCCACTTGCGCCCTTTATTCTCTAGATGATAACTATTTTTGAAGCTGTCGTCACCGTAACGGGGAGGCGGGGGGTCAACTGGATTGTCCGTCATCACCACAACGAGCTGGAATCAGAGGTACTGCGCTCGTCGGAAAACATGTGAGCAGTTATGTATTTGCCCACACTGGGCCCACATGTGGCACACAGCGCGTATCATACGGTCGATGGTCCGCTGATCAATTGATCTGGCATTCGGAAAGGCACGTCATGAATTCGTGGTTTGATTGCGACTGTAGCGCAATCTGTAGATAGTGAGTACATGGGACTATTAGGGATATATGTTGTGTAAGGGGGGTATCAGTACATACGGCATGCTAGATACGGTGTCATGATAGTGCTACAAAAGGATGGATGTCGGTCATGACTAGCATGTCGACCAAAGCGATGGAGAACGTAGTGTGCAAGAGATTAGCGATAAATTGAATGCAAGCCTGCCCCGCCCGCTACGGGAGCAACGTAATAATCGTCAGATCGTGAAGGTGAAGCGTATGCCGGAGGAGAGTATGCCTGAGGCCTAGGTCCATGTGCATGCATCGTGGCTATTTCAACTGGGACAGAGAGGAGAGACCTGCTTTCCGAAGAGCCATGTGCGACGTTGAAAGGGTGTAGAACCACATGATACTGGTAGATTACAACTTAAATGGAGGATACCGATACGTCGCAGCACAAAAACTTACAGAAATGGTGAAGCGGCCTATAGCTGTTGTTGGCCGAAGATCCTTAGTCAATTTGATTTCGCCTTCTAGGTGACGAACGCCTAGGCCACTTCGTGTCCCAACTGATGGCCACCAAGTTGCGAACCCCACGTTTTCAACGCTCTCGTTCCAAGGGCCAGAACTTCCAACTCCATAAGCAGGATTTTTCTGTAAAAACGTAACGCAGCGCTGAAGTTTGACGGTGACAGCTGAAGGAGTGGCAAAAAGGTCTAGAGTGTTTTCATCGGCGCATTGGAGACTCAGGAAGCAAGGAAGAATTGTTCCCCGAGTGTACGACAAAGGGTTGGCAAGCGCCAGCTAACAAACTTATGTGAAGTCATCACGCGAAGAAGTAAGTATGCAAACACTTACGATGCACTGCACTTCCACTTTCTGGCTGTGGTACATGACGACTCGTGCAGAAACAGGCCGAGAGGATTTCCATCCTTCTGGGTCGGCGTGAGGACCGACGAGAGGTGTACCCTGCTGGTAGGCGAGCTGCCTGAGCATTGAAGAGGGCCCTGGACGAATGCTCGGCACATAGCCGAATGCCGTTTTGAGTCTAGAGATAGCCACATGGTTGTTAAGAATCTGGGGATGCCACATATACTGTGCCCAACTTACTGGCTGTCTGCTCTGAGCATACCTCTTGAAATGTGTATCGTAAAGTCGTATTGAATACTTGCAGCTGTATGTCGCTCCAAGAAAGTTTCAGGAATGCTGTAGGTCTGCATGACTCCTGCACCATCTGGAGCAGTTACTGTTCGTGAAAGAGGTATGGACAACGCCCATTCACAACGCCCAATCAACTTGTTCTTCGAGGCCCCCTCAGAATGAGATGGTACCCTGGGAACGTCCGAAGATTTGGCCCATATCGGCAAAGATTGTGTAAGAAACTTGTAGCTGTCGTCCGAACCTGCACCGGTAATTATACGACCAGTGACCTGTTTATCCAGGGAGTGAGATGATACAGAGAGACAATAGATACGTCATACAGTGGCTGTGATGGACTGGATGGAATCACCCTTGTCTGCATTGATCTCCAGCGTACCGTTGATGTTTTCCTTCTCGAAGAAAGTTGGGAGGGAACTAGAAGATTTTGCGCTACTGTATAATTTAAGAGTAACGAAAGGACGGTTTTTCTCAGTCAAGAGGTAAACATGTTCCGTGGGCTCGCGTCGAATTACAGGCTGTGCAAGAGTATTGCGCCGGGTATAAGCAGGGAGTTCGTCTCCAGATCGTGGTACCGGACCAGGCCTGGCGACGGAAAATCTCCTGTAGCGTGGTGGGGGCGCCGCGACGTCCATGTAGTACAATGGAGGCACGCTAAGCCATAGTCAATCGAGCCATACTATATACGATGGACAGAGACAAGGTAGTCTCTATAATGGGAATGCGCCCATGGAGTCGAGAACAATTATGGCTGTCGAACGCGTCAAAACGAGAACAAGGAAACTCCTCCCTTTGGAACGGATATGCTGTCAACGCTAGCACGTGATGAACAAAGTTTTGCAAGACAATAAGGTAGTCAGCGCTAGTGAGCTCACACATGCTGTGAGGAACAATAAGCTACAGGAGAGAGAAGAATGCCGTAAACGGTTTTTGTGTAGGCTTTGACATTGACAGCAGCGCCATCATCAGGGAGTTGCTTATGCTCTTCTTTGAACCCCATCTACAGAAGCTTCTACTGTCTATATATCAGGCAATCGTCACATTCACAACTGCCAGGGGTTCGTCTGACATTGATACAGAACCAACGTTGTCGAAAGGGAATAGGACGATTGAATACTAGAAACTTCATCAGTGTCCAACTAGTACAAGTAATATATCTCTGTCAAACCTCAATATGAAAATGAGCGATCGCAGTTGTTGGCTTCATGTCAGGAGGAAGTTGTAGTTCGCCAGATAAACACCTCAATTTCGAATTTAGCGTCTGAGGGGACGACCACCAAATTGCTGACTCCGAGTGATCAATCGCATCACGCTTTGCAAGTGACTGGAAGCGAGTTGGGAGCCCCTCTTGATACTTGACACGGCGACGCAAACGCAGTACGGGTGCTACAGACGAGGACAGGGCATCGAGGGCACGTTCGTCGTTTGACTCAATTGCCAAGGAGAGAGGGATAACCGAACCTCGAGTGTACCATAACTGGAGGAATATACGCTAAGAGGTTACGTCAGGCCTTCAATTAAAAATCTTACAGGTTTTGCGAGATACAGCTGAATCAATGGAATCAGTGTTACAAGTAGACTTGTGGAGCAAAAGCGAGACTTGCCGTGAATCTAGCATCAAAAAGTCTTTGAGCGCCGAGCCTGCCTGACGTGATTCCCATAACAGCGTGCCATGCTTCTGGATCTTCATCTGGTCCTCTTATAAGGGAAGGTGTGCTGCATACACCTTGTCCGGGGAAGAGGAAGGGCTGTAGCCATGTTACCGGCAGGTACGCAAGAAAAATCTGCAACCTAGATGAACGTTGGCTTCAGATTTGATATACAGCAAAAACAGACCGGAGCGTACTTGTCATCTGCTCGGAATTTGCCTCGTGAAAGCCGAAGGTGAAGCGTGTATTGTACGCTAGCGCGAACATGGCGTTCACTAAAGCTTTCAGGGAGCCGAAACAATTTAGCTTTACTCCCAGGTGGAGCGACAAGAACTTCTTCGGGCAAGGTGATAGTGAAGGGTAAGGAATGCTCTCCGGACAGTTTTTGCCTGCAGCGAACATTGGTGACTCTGCCCTGTGGGCTCGATGAGTGACTATGATCCAAAGTTCGTGACCACAGTGTTTTCGTGATGTCAAGGAATGTAAAATGCTTTGTGTCGCTGGCTCTAGTGATGATTTGACCTTTGATCTAAGCAACAGAGATCAACATACTAGGAAGTAGTGTGAGTCAACTAGTACTCACTGATACATCGACAGCATGTATTTTGCACTCATCGCCGATCATCAACTTGACGGACCCAGACACGGATAGACCACCAGGATGATATGGTGTAGTAGCAGAGACGACTGGATCGCCCAGGACGGTCAATGTTGTATACGATGTTCCATTTGGGTTCAGTGCAAGACGGGCCTCTTTATCTTTGAGAGGCATCGAGACAAATCGGTAGGGAAGGAGAGGAATTTCGAAGGAAGAACCGCAGGAGATGAGTGATTCTGAGGAAGGATACATGGTGAGCCACGAATCCTATGTCATCCTAAGCGTGTATTTAACAGCCATGAGTTTAACTTTTGTTCACATAGGGGTATGCTTGTCGATGGAGATTGAGGTAGACGGGCGGTTCGCTATCAATAGAACCCGTATGTTAACAAAGGATGAATCCAATGATTAGGCGGACGTACGTCGAGGGGTCTTATCAATACGTTGGTGCCTTTAATCTGCGCCGAGAAGTCAAAAAGTCCTTCTATGCATTCGCTGGATAAGATTGTTAAGACGTTGGTGATCGTAAAGTACGCTCTGAGAGCCTCAAGGCAGAGATAGGGGTTTATATGTCATTGTAGCGGTACGTTCGAAAGTCGTCGTCGTACATATGGTTCTTATTGCATGCTTGTGAGGTCCCAACGAGTGACGAACGTTTAAAGAGACGGGTAAAGAAATATATAGAGTAGAAGACGTGAGATCAAAAGCTTTCATCGACGGTGACATCGATAATGGCGTTTGTCCAGAAGGATCCCAGAGATCGATTGATACCGGATTGGCTACACAGGCCTGCGTCTTTCCATGCGTGGTTATGGGTACGGGAAGGAGAGAAGATGCATTAACCCATAAGTCTTTTCAACTTGTGGCATCTTGATAGGACTAACCGAGTATAGTGGTCAAGATAATAAACTAGACCAGGAAGATCAATTGTCTCCATTCGAGAGCGTGAAGTAGATTGGGGGATCCGATATTACTATAGAAGGTCCAAGGTGTGAACGGAGGCTCTGATACGTACACGTTAATTATTCTACCTGTCGAGTCTATGGCGATACATAGTCCATTCTGATGCAAAAGAGCCTTGAAGATTTTGAGATTGCCGAACTTATCAGCAATATGCCATGAAATTGTGCAGACCTATCCGTCGCGTGCGTGAAATTGAAGTGCTGGGTATAAAACATTCAATTTGTGATCAGAGGAGACAATGTTTCGAGCACGTGGCCGCGGTGAAACGGATAAACCCGGACAAGTTTCCTCCGCCATTCAGCTGTAAAATTATCTGGTCCAAACTGGTCCATAGGCTAAGGCCAAAGGACTGAATACGTACACAGGATGTACCGTGCAGCTGTCCCAGTTTCGAGGCATCTCGCGTTTACCTCTCGACAAGGAGTTGTCAGGGTTGTCAGAAGGGTATGTACTTGTTCACAGCTTGGGCATTGCGCTGACCGCAATGCAGCGTCTGGCGACAGACGCAGCTGCACAGGTTGCCCCGAAAAAAAAGGGAGGTGTCGTGCGCAGAATATTTTGGATTACCACTGGCCTCACTGGAACATTCTATGTCGGAAGCAGCTTTGCCGCTTTTTACAATCAAGCATACTACGACTTCTTCGCCGATCATGTTCCTCTCGGCCAGTCAATGCTGGAATTCGCTGAAGCAAACAATTGGGATACCCTTACAGTTGCACAGGTTGTAGAGTCTGGAAAGCATGCAGCCATTGCAACACAGCGTTTCGTCACTGCAAAAATCACTGGATCAGAGCCTCCTAAGCCGGCTGAACCACCGAAACCCAATGTGGAGCCAACACCAAAGTTGATCAAAACCACCGTAGTGAAGACAGTCGAGGAGTCGAAAGCAAAATCGCCAGTTGCGAAAGTGGTAGACAAAGCCAAGGAAACACTTCACAAGGTCGAAGACGAGATAAGCGGTAAATCCGCTGCACTCGCAAAACACCAGGAAACGCAGATCGCCTCTGGGATAGCAGAGCTCGTCCAGAAAGCGGAGGAAGCGCTAAAGGCTCCCTTGGGTACGCCGATTACGCACCCTGCTACTGAGGAGCCGGCATCTATACCGCCAGCCAAGTCTTTCGAGAGTAATGGCCAGACTGTGTATGATAACCCGTTACCTCTTGGTTTCGAACCCCCGCCGGGTTTCGCTCGTCCTGCTCCTCCCAAGAAGGAAGCTCCGGTAGCCTCGGCATCTGTCCCTGCTCTTCCCTTGGTTGCCCCTGCTGTGTCGTCAATCGGTATATCTGAGCCCATAATTACACACCTCGCAGGCACCATCGATAACCTCGCCTCCTTCCTCGACGCTAACCCTGCAGCTGCCCCGAAAGTGTCGGACGTTCTCGAATCAGCAAAGACGGACCTGACTGCACTCGCAGATCGAATTGAGAAGGCTAAGGAGGAGGAGCGGGTTGGTTTGGAGACAAAATTGGACGAGCAGACTCGAGAATACACGCAGAAACTTTTGGAGCTGGAGATGGAGGCACAGGATAAACTGGACAGCCAGGAGGATGACTTCCGGAAATTCTTTGAAGAGGAGAGACAGAAACTTGTTCAGGCGTATCGCGAGAAGTTGCACTACGAATTGGAGACGCAGACCGAATTGATTAACCAACGGTTCGTTCTTTATTTCTTTAATATCAACAATTTACAAAGAATTTATTCATCAGCCTCAAGGAGGAAGTCATTGCTCAGGGCATCGAGCTTCAGCGCCGATGGATACGTGATATCAAAGTACGCGTTGAGCAAGAGCGTGGTGGGCGCCTCGGCAAACTTGAAGAGCTTTCTTCGAATCTCAAACGTCTTGAGCGCGTCGCCCTCGATAACTCAAGCTATCTTGATGAGAATATCCGCGTCCACTCCTTGTGGTCCGCAGTCCGTGCCCTGAATTCTTCCGCCCTCACGTCCTCGGTCCGCAAACCATTCCGTGAGGAGCTCCGTGTTCTGCGTCATATCACAACTGCTCGTGAAGACCCAGTAGTTGCGGCTACTCTGGATTCACTAGAGGCGTCGACAGTCCCCGATGTTGGTGTAGAGCCTTTCGCCGACCTTGCGTCGTGGTTCTCCAGTGACGTTGCACCCAAGGTCGCCCACGTCGCTTTGGTTCCTGACGAGAATGCGGGTGTTTTGTCATACCTTGCCAGCCAATTCTTATCTGGATTCCGGTTCCGTAGAGAAGGATTGGTTACTGGTGACGATATTCTCAGTGTGGTTGCGAGGGCTGAGTATCACTTGAACGAGAAAGACCTTGATAGCGCTGCGCGCGAACTGAATCAGCTGCGCGGTGCGGCGAAAGTCCTCTTGCATGATTGGCTTGAGGCCGCCCGGCGGAGGCTTGAGGTTGAACAAGCACTAGAGGCGAGTTCTGACAACTTGTAATCTTCATCGTTGTTGACAACACGCCTCAGATTGTTCAAGCACAGGCAACACTCGCATCACTTCTTGTCGTATAGATGTCAGACACTAATAGATTAATCGACGCAAACTATTCGACTCGGACATTCTGAAGGTATCATGTGATTGGTAAACAGGCCGAACCAGCTTTTAAAACGTAGTAGGGTGGGTAGGATATGTGTTCTGATGAGGCGGCGGCGGGGGTATCTCATAATTATGAGGATGTGGGCCGTCTGGCGCCCCGTAACCGTTCTGAAGTGGTTGAATTTCGGGTGGTCCATAACCGTTGAGATTTGGGGGCAATTCTTCTGGTATTCCGTGACCGTTTTGAGGAGGTGGGCTTTGGGATGCCAGATAGGGCACCTCTGGCATCCCTTGACCTACTGCTGGGGTACGCACCGGCAAACCGCCTATCGCACACTCACAAATAACCTGAGCCCTTCGTACGACGGTCTGCACGCCTCATGAGTGTCGTCTCGGTGATGTATGTAAGCAAAAGAAATCAGACCTGAAGATTATCGCCATGTTGTCCATTGGTTTGTTGCGGACCTCTCGTCACCTTTACCAAGCCAGGAAATATTGTGGCTCCGACGCGATCGAGTTCACCGCGTTCGCTTTTTAAACAACGTTTTACGAGCTCTATCTGTCGGGGATACAGTGTGCTTCCCATCTCGGGTACGAAAGCGCGATAAAACGCGTCTCCAGAAGATCCTGAGCCATGGAGCATCCGTGAAAACGAATACGCGTGCTCCAGGATTGAGCTGCCTCCAGAAGTTGGAAGCGTTCCATTGAGATGTTCCATGAGTTCGGGTATCTGTTCGTACAGGATGCTGATCGACATCTCTGGAGTACAGGTCTCAACCGCGGCAGAGAATGTTTGCCTTCGCCAAACGGATGCTACAGTTGGATCGCCTGGGACGAATGTCAGATGACAGAGCTACAGTGACAGCGTAAATTCGTACGGGCGAAGATATGTTCGTGGATGCGTGTCAACTGGACATTGGCGTCACTGGAGTTGGTGATTATGAGGCAGTTGATGACACCTTCTGAGATTGTTTCTGACATCGCATGGCGCAAGAAAGACTGAGTCTGCATGGCACTAGCTTGAATTTGGGATGCATCTAGACCAGGAATCAAATCCTTGAGTGTAGCACGAGCGAGTGCCTCATGGGAGATTGAAGGGTCTCGAACGACATCTGATGACCATCGGTTGATCAGCTTGTCCAGCTGCGAAGCGGCATTCTTTATAGGGTATCGCAATGAGCATGAGTATATGGGCATTAGAGCATAACTCACTCTGATCGAAAAGTCGTCGACTGTGTTGCCAGATGGACCATGTCGTTGCGACACAGATCCCCCCTCTAGGAGCGCTATCCTTTCTCTTAACAGAGCTACCTGCCGCTCTTGTTCCTCGAGTTGAAGGCGTTGTTGTTCTACCTTTTCATGAGCAAGTCGCTGTCCAGTGTCGGCGATGTGGTCAACATTCTGTCGATCATTATAGAACTTGGGCTCACGAAGTTGGTGAGAGCATATCTGTACTGGTCACCAGAGACTATATCCTGCTGGATTTGCTGTTGAGGATATGCCATTGGGCTGCCTTACACACTAGCTGAGAAGAGAAGTAGGCAATTGGCGCCTAGTTTATAACCATGATAAAATGATTGGGCGGTGCAATGATGGACGCCGAACGACAAGGGACAGATAGGGGCTCCAGTCAAAGTCAAAGCCAATTGCAACTCCTGCTTGCCATTTATCTACCGACTCTTCATGAATGTCCGTTTCTCTTATGAACTACTTAATGCCTAAACTATGTATGCCAAACTCAGCGCTATCCGTCGTCCGATCAAGATCGTTGAAGGGATCTCTGATGCTCCCTGTCTGAGAGCGAAATAGCTGTGTAACAAATGCTTTGATTTTTTGGAACTCGGCATCAAGAGCTGCTGTCTTGCTGGCGAGAGAGATGAATGTGGCATGTTGTGCTTGAAGCGTAGCAGAAATTCCTATGATAAAAAATTAGGTGATGTGTTACGAAGAGTGATACTCTTGCTTGCCCTGTGGTGTTTGCGATTGACCAGCAGATGATGAAAGTTTCCTCTCAATTTGCTGAAGAAAATAAGTTGTATGATGACATGAACAACGATGAATGCCTTACCTCAATAGTTGACTTATACCACTCAAGTCTCTGCCTCATGTTCTCAGTCACACGAGTGAAGAATCTAGGACTCAATAAACAAGGGATACAGTCAAAGAAATGCATAACATACTCTAGAGGAAAATTGGCATGGCTATTCAGGTAGCTGGTTCCACTTCCTTGAGGAGCTTTGAATGCATCTACCAAACGGGTTGCCACGATCGTATCTTGCACAGCTTGGTCAACTTTAGATTTCATGTCTTTCGCTAGATAATGGTCGCCGCGAGTCTGCGCAGATATGTTCAGAAGATCCTAGAGATAGAAATCGTAAGCAAAGACAAGGAGGCGTTGTATTTTTATTACTTTGCGGATTCCTTGAAGCAATTCCTGGGCCTTCAAAGGTTCTTCGCCGAGATTGCGTTGATGCAGATCCTTACTGATCTGTAGGCGACCTTGGATGTGAGAGCTGCGAAGTATATCTTTAATCCAAGGAAAGTGTAGCCGTCAAATAGAGTACCCACTCGATGCTCTCCAATGTACGTTTCATGTCATCAGGTAAGTCGTTGAATTTAGTTGATTTTGACAACAGTGGGCCATTAGAAACTTGACTGTGATAAAGAGACACCAGTTGCAAAGAGTCAACGTCACAAACAATCATACTGTGGCAGTCAGCAAAAGAGCACACCTTTGCTGTGGCTGATTGCCACCAAACAAAGCGCCTCCGCCTCCGAATCCACCAGCGGGAAGGGTGGGTTGGGCTTGCAAAGCGCTTCCTCCAAAGAAACTGCCTCCGGAAGGTTGTGTTGTGGATTGACCGAACAGACTACTTCCTACAGGCTGGGTCGTAGACTGGCCAAGAAGGCTACCACCTGCAGGCTGCGTAGTTGAGCCGAAGAGACCACCGGTTGCTGATTGACCGAATAATGCACTGCCCGTTGCAGGCTGCGCTGCAGACTGACCAAACAATCCCCCGGTGCCGGTAGCAGGCTGGGTTGAAGACTGACCAAACAGTCCTCCACTAGATTGGGCTGCTGGTTGTCCGAAAAGACTGCCAGATGGCTGGGTTGTGCTTTGGCCAAACGCACCACCGGAGGCAGGTTGTGCGGTACTCTGACCAAAGAGCCCCCCAGCTGGTTGCTGTTGTGTTTGTTGACCTAATTGTTGTCCAAATGGTGAGTTCGTTGGTTGCTGAGCTATTGGTTGGCCGAAGAAATTGTTGGCCGGTTGCTGACCTGCGGGTTGGCCAAATGTAGAGGCCGCTGGTTGTTGAGTAGGCTGACCGAACAAGCTCCCTGTAGACTGTTGAGGTTGCTGCTGCTGAGATGGTTGTCCAAAGAGAGACCCAGTGGTTTGCTGTTGCGTCTGACCAAAGCTCGCAAAAGAACTGCCTTGGCCTAGAGGTTTAGCGAAAAGAGTGGACTGATTTGTGGGCGCTGAGCTGGGCGAAAACAGTATGATCAAATAAAAACGTAGCAGAAAACGGAATATAACTTACCCAGCCGCGTTGAATGCCATTGAACACAGGCGCCACCGATCAAATGAGAGTTATAAGAGCAACTGGTTGAGAGATAAAAGTCACGAAATCACGCGGACGTGACGGTCGCCCAGTTCAACAATTCTCTTAAATAATTCCAATCGACCCATATATTCAAAAGGCGACATTAACTCGGACAACTATACAACCATGTCTATATATACTGTGCTTTGAATTCCGATGAAACCCCATTCCATCCATCTAGCAGAACTACGTACAAACCTTGTATGGACGAAGTTTGGGGCACCCTTTTGTGAGTTCACGCAAACCAAGTGTTTTGGTAGTCGCCTAATATTCAGGGCAGTGCATTAAAACCTCGCTCTCGACTTCTTCCCGCCCGACATGTCACTGCGAAATAGTGCTCTCCATCGATTAAACGCCCAGATTCTATAAACTTTCCAATCCGGCACACTCCCAACGAGATATATTTGCCAGCCTGCACTTGCAGAGACCTAACAAACGTAGCACCAGCTTTGTCGCTTCGAAAGCGACTAGATACTAAGCTCGACCGCGATCTGGAGGAAAATATCTATGGAAAGCAAAGTAGGCCACGTCTCATTAAATTTTTCACTTCCTCTAGCAATTCGGTGGACGTTTATTCCATAAAACACCATCAGGTTCCCTCTCGCCAGTCTTGTTAACGTTCTAGAAAACAGTGATCCGTCAGTCCTCCAGTTCATCATCATATGCCAAAACTAAGATCACCATACTTAGTCTGTGTATCTGTTCACCATCTAAATAGTGAATCTGTTCGTTCCTCTTCCTGTCACCCCTTCCTTTGGGTTTGAGATAGGTTTGCACGGCACAGGTTCAACTACTTACTTTAGGAATTTCCTGTGCACGCCTTCGGGGCGCCTGTCGTCCGAGATCCAATGAATCACAAAACTCACTTCTGCGAATAGATCCTCTTGTCACTCGGCAGTTACGGGCTCGGCACTGCTGTCCAAGACTAAACTCAGAAAGTGTATCGCCTACTTTAGCATGCAGATCTCAGGGCAGCGCGCGCGCGGCCCCGGCGCCACCTTGCCACCCGCTGAAAGCTGGAAGGATGTATCGCCAGCCTTCACATCTCTACAGGAGATCGAACCTTGACTGTGCGTCTGATCATCCATACTTGTGCATGGAGGTGCGATTTTCGCCAACGCTCATGACATTTTGACATGCTCAAAGTACCACGAAAATCGTTTCTCGGCTGCAGTGCCTCTTCATTACGTCCTTCCTTCGTGACATTGGCAGTCGAGCCTAAGAATTTTTTCTCTGCAGCTTTTGGTCTGGTTCCGCCTAGCCCTGTCTCATCGACACCAGGTCAAGCGTGAGAGGGCGCGATATGATGGACATGAACCACAGTACTAGCATAGAACTTTCGCAAGCCCTCGTGGCCGATCAAGTTCTTGATCACTGGTATGAGATTGTCTCGTAAATGGAGAGCTCCCATCGGGCTTTCGCGCTGTACGGATCATTGGAACCTTGTATCTCCAGTGTAACTCCGTATGCCATGCCAACACTTCAACCTTTGTCAGTACCTATCTGTGGCTTGTTTGTGGCTTGTTATTGGCTTCTCCCTTGCAATGTGTCAATCTGCGGCCCAAGTCGCGCGATCTTAGGCGAGCCCACTATATCAGGTCTCTGGCGCCAAAGTTTCATACCAAATACTTCGAAGCCCCATGACCAACTATCTAACCCGATTGTTCGAATACATAAGTAGCAGATGCTACGCACGGTAATAAGTTCGCTCCACCAACTTCATAACCATTTATTGACAAGTCAGATTCTCTCGATCATTATGGCTGGGCCTGCAATTCTTAGGGTTCCTCGCTTGCAGATCTTACCAAGATGAATCGCGCGCATGTCCGTTTGTCGTTCCAGGATTCGCCGCTATGCCATTCACCCTTGGGGTTTCAGGCATCTAATCAAGTTGCCTTTGAACGAGCAAGACCTTAAGAAGCCCAATAGACGGCTGGCTAAGCTTACTTCCAAGTTCCCGCTCTGACAACTATCATCTTTGACGATATCCTCACCAATTTTACTATGGAAGCTGTGATATACCAAGCACCTCTTTGCTCCTTGACCGAGTGGTCTATGCGGCACATCCGAGATGTATTCGAAGCTCCTAATGATGAACAATCATTACGCGCCATCTCAACGACCTTCGCCGAAAACATAGTCGCCAGCGTGAACGGCATGCCGCTAAATCAAGAAGGGATTAAACACTTGGTCCTTGCGATGCGCAGAAGTTCTTCCAATGGCCTAAAAGTGCACTGGCAGCAGGCTGTGGAGGCATCGGCAGATCCTGCCACAAACCGAGTGAGTTTCGTCTTTGCTCGCAACCCTGGGTGTGCGACTTACCCGCATGTTTTACTTTCCCCAGGGAGGATCATTTGGAGGCGTGTACATCATCCGGGGCATACAAAAAACATTGCCCGGGTCTCAAAGGCCCGTTGAATTCGAACGGCACAAAACCGTTACTGTGATGTGAGGAGATTCACTCTATTCATCCAGTAATAAGGGCCGCATTGTTGACTCCACCCATACAGAATTGAATCGCAGTCTCCAGCTACGCATTTTGATAGTCGAAGGATCGTCAACTTGGCGTTCGTCGCGTCTGACAACCGGGTGGACCGACAAGCATCGCTATAGCGATAAGATCTTGGAGTCCATGCAGAGAATTTCTTGTAAATTACACTTACGATATCAGTGGATCGTCTGGCGACATACGCCGGAGATCGCGTAATGATTTGAATAATGTGACCTGTTTTGCTTTCTCTCTGGACCGCAGTCAAACCTAGCCGGGTGTCTCCCGCCTCGCTCGGTACTAGGAACGCACCTGCTGCGTCAGGATTCTGGAAACTCCCGACGTAGGCCGTCGCATGTTTGTTTAGCCCACTCGACAAGATCTAGGAAGCAAAATATGCATACCGGTGAAACGCTGCCATGTGTTCAGGATAAGCGATGAGTACAATGGAAATGAGAATACGTTCCTTGAAATTTGATGAATAAACAGACACGTCGGGCCTGGTGGGCACTGAACGGAGAAAAATCTTCTCAGTGCCGCTCTGCCACAACGTCGACTAAATTCTTGTAAGGGGCAGGCTGTCAATGACCTAACTTACATCGTGCCTTTTCTAATGGGTTTGCATCTTGACGTGACGTCAGCTGGGCGTAGATGGGCACGGTGGCATCCAATCACAACAAGGATAAGTGGCGCGGTGCCAATATCATTAATACTTCTAGCACGAGTTTCTCTGAGCTTTGAGATGATACAAAGAAATGCGCACTGAAATGCCCTTTGGGAGAGTAGATAGCAGGTGTAAAAGGGGTATAGAAACAAAAAAAAACAGAAACAATTACTTCAATGTTTCAAACGAGCATATGCATGTGAACCTTCATAAATTGTAACTATCTAGCTCCACTTTCCTGTCCCTTTTAGATCCTATAAGCGGATATCCTGAACATGATAATGCATGTTACTCACCTGGCATGCAAACCTGACGGTCCCAACCAACCGTACTCAATGTGAGCGGCCCGACCCACATACCGGCACACCGATCATCCTGGCATGTTACGGAACACACCGAATTGAACAAGATAACAAGATGGCTCAATAGTTGAAATCAACATCAGTCATCTCGTTCGAGGGGCAATGATGTAACACTTACATTGGACACATGGGTCGCAAAATAGATTATCTCGTGCAAGGGGATGGTGGTAGTCCTAGAGCGCCTCCATGTGTAGCGAGAACAGAGTCGCCATCACTACATCTTGACAAAGAATGGAGAGGATGCTCCCTCAAGTTTGACGTTGCGCCGATTATTTTAATCAATCACGGAGAGCAACACATCGGCGTGTCCCATAAGACAAAGCGCGGATTCCATGGCGCTTGCATATCAGGCGAGAGGAACTGGTGACTCGAGGGGTTGGTAATTGTTAAGAACCGGCTCAAGCTTGGGAAGGAGTAAGGCATGGCTTCATTTGAGCCTCCTAAGAAGTATTCACCTGGTGTTCTCATACTATAAGGCTTTCTAAAATCCAGGGAGAGCGAGGGAGGTCCAGTTCTGAGGGTGTGGCGGCGGCGTTTCTGATCATCATGGTGCTGGTGATACAGATGGATAATCCCTTGTAGATTCAAATATAGGGACGATCTACGCGTACGCATGGATGGGTGGGGTGGTGGCGAAGCCGTGAGAGATGTGTGCTAATGGTGGAGGGGTCCACAAAAAAAAAACAGCTATCAATAGACTCGATAAAGATAGTCGAATATGAAAGGCTGTGCAGTATGCAAAACTATTTACGCGCATACAACGAGTATTGTCGAGATTCCAGCATAGTAGAACGTTCCTTGAAATTCGGAGGTCGTACCGAGATATCAAGCGCAATCAAAGACATCGGTCCGTCGTATCCCAAAGGGCGAGACACGATCATGCATGGATAGAGGGCGTCAGTAGAAGTGTAATAGGAATCAAGGGTGCAGTTGGGTGAAGGATCCGACAGACATCGGGGTCATAAGGTGTTGATCATGGACACGAGTGGTATCAGGCGATAACGTGGTGGTGCCTGACATTGACAGTAAGTATCAACTTGTGGGATGCTATCCCGGCGGCCACATGCCTACCCACCAGTGTGACCACAGTATGAGAGACGGACCCTTTGAGGGTGTGGCGGCGGCGTTTTTTTGATGAACACGCTAGCCCTGAGCCTATGGTCTTTCGTCTAGAGAGCGAAAGGCAGTCAGATTCCCATGACGCTAGCGCAAAATGGTAGTAACAATACTCAGTACTTGATAGACGTGGAAAACTTTCCGGTGACCTCAGTGAATGCCTTTCCCAGAGTTTGCTCGCAGATTGACCAGGGATTGCCGAGTCAGGGAACAACTCAGGTGCAGAGTAGAACACGAGGAGTGAAGTGATTGACCAATGGGAAGACAATATCCGGAGTGTCCACTAGATAAGATCATTTTACCCGGTGGGAGGGGATGGCACGCGAAATAGGCGCAGGGCAGTATTAGCGCTCGAATGCAAAGTGCATCATAAACGCGTCATTCTATGATCTATTATCCCGGCGAAATTCGAACTAGCACAGGAGTGTGCGTCATGCGTTATCGTAATAGCTTGGCTCGTCTAGGAAGATGGTCGTCCACGGCGACTAGTGGATTCGGATGGGTTAATGGCGTGATACTGAGGTCCATTGAAGTGAGTAAAGAGCTGTTCCGAGTCGAGAATGCAGGCTAGCCGTCAGTGGAGTGGTATTATGAAGCCAGACGCGCCTCGGCCCTTCCATCGAGCAAAATAATGCGTTAATGCACCTTCTGTTTGCTTTGAGAGACGTTGACGCATCACCGCGCGTTCAGGCCTCGTTGCATCTCATTAGGAAGTAGACTTGAACGCAGGGTTCGAAGGACTCCGAGTCACTGGCAACATCAACATCAATATCATTATCGGAGCAAGATAGAGCAAAAGAAAACATGTGGGATCGTCAACCTTGGCATGGTCATGATCACTGTGTACAAGCAAGAGATCGTTCAGGTCAAAAATTATGGAAAACTGAAATTATACAACACTATTGCATTAAGGGGGAATCGAACCCCCGGCGGGTCGAGATCATCTCGAAATGGCAACGACCCAGGTTACCACTACCCCATTAATGCTTGCGGGAAATGATATCTCTTTGAGGTTATTATTTGTCAGAAGCTCAACTTGCGGCCTCAAAAAAGTCTTGACGCGGAAGCAAAATCCATACCCGAGACCTCCAAAAAGGATTTCCGGGCAGTTTATCCGAAGCGCTTTGGCGGGGACGCGACGAACGTGCGGGTTCTGGAACATAGACAATGTCCTATGTTGTCCTGTGTATGCAGCTCGTAAAACAAATCCTATACATTATGCTTCCAGATTGTAGATGAAAACGATGTTTAGTTCCCAGTGATAAATAGCTAGTTAGATAGATGAAACAAGACAATGAGTTGAACAGGTAACAAGGAGGTTGCTTGTGTTATGGTATTTTGGAATTGGAACTAGTTTTGAGCGAAGAAACCAAGTGTTTCGTTCGAAGATATTTTTGATTGAAGGAAGGTGAAGAGCCCGGAGCCCGGGATAGGAACTTCTTTCTGTTTCCTAGAGGCGGGCGGATCAGTAAAATAAGGAACAAACGTCGAACGTGTGATACGGGTAGGGAAGTGAAAAAAACTTACAGCTCGCGAACTGTGAAGAGGAAAGCAAGTGAGGAAAAAGGATTGATGGAAAAGGAAGAACACGGACCTCGGATTACAAAGTTGAGAAGGACGACGGTGAAGAGAACTATTCCGAGAATAACTGGGCCAGCGATGGAGTCTGACGGGGAATGGAGTGAGATGGAGTGAATGGAAAAATTGACAGGGACGAACCAAAGTGTCCTGGGTCTCTGCGGCGGATCATGGAGATGCGATATTGGTAGAGTGCAAAGGCGTAGATCTGGGATACTTGGTGAGCAGGGGATGGGAAGAGGGTGGTGGGACATACGAGGACGCCGACGCTAACGAGAGCGTAGCCGTATGCGAATTTGGTTGCAATCTCATCCTTGGAGGCGTTGAAGAGTGCGAGGGCGAGTGTGCCGAGGAGGATGGAGATGTTGAGCCATGATACCCAGGCTACAGCGAGTGAGGTCAGCAAAGTGATGAAAAAAGTCGAACGTACATACTTCGTTCATTCGCAAACCAAACCTTGGCCTCGACTTTTACGGGGGTTGCAATTTTCTTGGGGATGCGGACCTGAGGGGGAAGGGAGTTGATAGCATGGTAGTCACGGACGGTGGGCATGTGGCCTTCGTCGTCGCTGGGAGCATCTGGGATAGCGTCTGCGCGGTGGTATCGCTGGGGACGAGCAAGCTTTGGGAGAGAGGCGACAGCTGCGGCGGAGAAGGGGGAGAAGAGGTCGCCGACGGCATGGAGAGAGCGACGGAAGAGGGAGTTGGCTTGATGGTGGGCAGCGTCGCGGCGGGCGTCGTTGCCTTCAGCAGAGTTTGAGCGGGACGATGAGGGAGAGTCCATAGTAGTGGCTCAGATAAAGAAGGCGTGGGAATGTTTTGTTCTAGAATCATCTGGATGATGTCACCGGTTGCTGGAATGTTGTGCATATTATAAAAAGTCACTCCTGACATTAATTCACTTCAGTACTCAACCACCATGGGAACAAACTACTACTCCATCCTTGGCATAGACAAGGCCGCTTCTGAAGATGAAATAAAAAAGGCCTACAAGAAAATGGTATGTCTCTCCTAAATGTCATTTTAATCTCCACTAATCCCCTACAGGCCTTGAAATGGCATCCAGACCGCAACAAAAACTCTGAAGAAGCAACTAAAAAGTTTAAAGAGGTCCGCTTAACATTCTCTATAACCTTCTATCCCGTCTTAACCCTCTCCAGGTATCTGAAGCATTCGAGGTCCTCTCCGACGGCAACAAGCGTGCTGTCTACGATCAGTTCGGCGAAGAAGGTCTCAAGGGCGGTGGGCCTCCGCCAGGTGCAGGTGCAGGGCCAGGCGGCTTCCCTGGCTTCGGCGGCTTCCCCGGAGGCGCAGGCGGTGGCTCCACCTTTACATTCACGTCCGCCGGCCCAGGTGGTTTCAGCTCATCCAGCAGCGGATTCGCACCCTCAGACCCGAACAAAATATTCGAGTACGCATTTCCTTCCCCTCTTCTCTTCTCTTCTCTTCTCACCCCTTCGACAGACACATATTCGGCGGTGGATTCGGTGGCTTCAGCGGATTCGGCGGAATGGGTCCTGGGGGACACGGACAAGGCACCCGCGCCAGCCCCTTCGACGTCGACGACGACATGGACGGCTCATACGGCTTCTCAGGCGGAGGCATGCCCGGCGGGATACCCCACCGCCCCCCCCCCCCGTCGAGGGGCCACCCACCCGCACCCAGCCCACTCCCACCCACCCTCTCCCCCACCCGAAATCACCCGCCCCCTCAAAGTCTCCCTCGAGGACCTCTACTCCGGCACGACCAAACACATCCGCGTCGGCCGGCGGCGGAACGACGGCACTACCGAGGACAAGGTCCTCGAGATCCAGATCCACCCTGGGTGGAAGAGCGGCACTAAGATTCGCTTCCCCAAGGCCGGGAACGAGAACGCGCATGGGGACGCGCAGGATTTGGTGTTTGTGGTTGAGGAGAAGCCGCATGGGACGTTCGTGAGGGAGGGGAATGATCTTGTTGCCAAGGTGCCGCTGCCGCTTGTGGAGGCGCTCACGGGTGCACCGGGGGGAGGGCGTGCGACAAAGGTGGTGGAGATGTTGGATGGGAGGAAGGTTCAGGTTCCTGTGCCATTAGGCATCGTCAAGCCCGGGCAGGAGACGACTATCACTGGGGAGGGGATGCCGATTAGGAAAGACGGCATGGTGCAAAAGAAGGGCGACCTACTGGTCAAGTGGGATGTAGTGTTCCCCGTCAGGCTGACCCCAGCTCAGCAGGAGGGGATCAAGAAGGTCTTGGCGTGAAGTATAATCGACGGAACGTCAACGAACAAGCTAATCCATCTCATCTAACCATACTATACCCCCACTGTATTCTATCAAAAAATGTATGTAGCAATCATCGTACTTTTACATGTAATATCATCGACTGTAAGAGAGTCAAGGATCGCTGGGGTTAGAAATTCGACAGCTATATTATACAACGATTATAGGTATCACTTCATCAACCAAGGTTTGTTCGACATTATCCACATATCGAGAGTCTTCCAGAAATGCGCAACGACGGACTTGTCTACGTGTCTTCGGTGGGGGTCGATCTATATTGAATGAATTTAGTTCATGAACGCTGAAAACACATCGTTCTCCTCACCTTGAGCTCCATAACGTTCCAATCCTTGATCTTCGTATTCGGAGGATCATTCGCCCACGACACATAAATGCCTTTCACTGTACCCCAAAAGTTTCAACTTTCCTTTCCCTGCAACAAGGTAATCCAACCCCCACTTACCATGATGAAACAGCTGAATCGGCTCATTCCACTTGTACGGCTTGAACTGCCACGTCTGCCCCGTCGTCATCACGCACACCACCCGGTCCCACGCGTCCGCGCCGAACTTGGACAACGCCTCTACGCTGTCGACGATGAAGTACTTAGCCTGCGTTTCGGTTTCTTTGCCGCTCGAGTCGATGTGCGTGAGCTTGCGGTAGATGGGGATCATGTCTTCGGGACGCGTGTTGCCTTCGGCAGCGGCGCGGGCGCGGGCGTCTTGGGATTGTTCGAAGCTAAGGGGGGTTTAAGAATTAGAAGGAAGGAGGGGGGGAGGACGGACGTTGATTCTTGGAGGAAGCGCTTGACGTTGTGCATTGTGATGAGGGCGGTTGGGGAGGAGGATATCATGATTATTGGGAAATTGTTGCCTGTTCAACAAAAGTACATTAACGCTCAGAAAATGTTGGAAGAGACGTACGAGCTTTGCGAGCTAGTAGTTTTGCATCTGTACCATCGATAGGATAAGTAGCATGAAATGTGATATGATATGCTCCTCACCTGCTGAGGACGCAGTAGAACTCGGGACACCGCCATTTTTGCTAGCTTCTTTCAATTTCTTCAATTTCTCTGCGTACACCGTCCGGACCGAGGAAAAGTTCTATGAAGGGATATGTCAATGAAGGACAAAAAAGAAAGACACATGCTGCGTACGTTTGGTTTGGTACCACGCAGGACAGTATTCCTGTCCCTAAGCTCCACTTCGCCCTGCCTGATCTTCTTCACCACCTCGATGTCGTGGGTGTCCGCGACATAACGCCGCTTGGACGGCGACGCGTTGATTGGTTCAGCATGGGCCTTCCGCGGGGCTAATGCTGTAGCATTAGTAGCCCGAGGGGGCGTCCCAGGCGGTGTCGTCGAGTCCGCTATATATCACGGTCAACCAAAAACACCAATTCCAACAGCGCATACTGACAAGCAAGCGGCACGATCCTCGAATTCTCCAGCACCCTCCCCTCCAACCAATCCACCGCGTTCTTCCTCTCCGTGACACTAACAAACCCCACCGCGAGCCCGTTCTCTCGCGCCTGCTTCATATACTCCGCGCCGCCTGCATCGCGCAGCAGCCACGCCAAGTACACCGCCTCTATTGAGAAGTAGTCCGACGGGCCTGAGGGGATGGAGACGCCTGTTTTGAGATACCGCGTGGGGGAGGATTTGGGGAGGGAGATGGGGGAGGAGGGGGAGGGTATGAGGAGATGCGTTGCAGTGAGAAGGGAGGTGCATGGGTCGTTGTTGGCAGTGTAGGTTATGGGCTGTTTGGATTTTATTGCTTGGCGGAGGACGAGGAGGGCGTCGGTGGTGGATGTCATGGTCCAAGGGACGTGAGAAATATTTTTGGGCGCTAATCCTTCTACTACGCAGTCTGCCTCACTCTAGCAAGCCCTGCCACTACGTATAATTTAAACGCTAGCATGGGCTCGCCCAAGAACTATTACTCCATCCTCGGTGTAAGCAAATCAGCCTCTGAGGACGAGATAAAGAAGGCCTACAAGAAAATGGCTAGCGGTCTACTACATTCAACTATATTCTCGCTAAACATCATACTCAGGCCTTAGAATGGCATCCAGACCGCAACGACAACTCGGAAGAGGCTACAGAAAAATTCAAAGAGGTCTGTCTTTTGCTTTACATACTTTCCCACTAACCACATAATAACAGGTCTCCGAAGCATTCGAAGTCCTCTCCGACATCGTCAAGCGCGCAGCCTACGACCTCCAACACAGGAACGCTAGTACTAAATATACAAGTGGTACCAGAAGCCGCCCAACATCCACCAACCACACCCACTTCCGCACCACAACCACATACAGCACAACCTACTCCTACTCCTCTAAAGCCAGCAGCAATAACAACTCTTTCGTCTACAAAACATCCCACTCGTACACCGCAGGCGGCCCAACAACAACGTTCAATGTCACTTCGACTGCCTCCGGACGGGGCGCTAGCCGGAACACCTCGTTCAAGTATAAGACTTCTTCTCCTACAAATGGGACGATGTTCGAGTTTACCACGTCTGGAGGAGAGCGGACGTTTACGTCGACCTTTGGCCCGTCGAGTAATGGCGCAGGAGGGTCGACGTTCCACTTTAGTTATGACGGAGGCCTGTAGGCCGTCTTCTCTGGCGCTTGCGCTAATATACCAGAGTGACAGGATATCCCTGCACTCGATCGAACAACATACCAATCCGAATCCTATCTATCTATCCTTCATCTGTATTATATTCGCGCATCTGTATCTTCAAGGGATGTAGTACATGTGGTACCAGCGGCTACCTACATAGATTAGTTCGATATATAATGTGATAAGAAAACGCGAGCTATTCTGAGCAGAGTATACGAGTTCCTCCATTTGTCACATGATGCGAAGACGAGCTGGTTCACGAGCCTAAGTAACTATGTACTTAAACGTAACTCATTCGGAAGGTGTTTTTGTGGCGCCCCTTTTGGAGGGCTTCGTTATTGTCTCGGATACTGAGGGGTCAGGATGACACCCTAGATGAGACACACAGCCTCTCGCTCTACGCTGATCTTATTCTCATGTCTTATGTGTAGTAGGGGGATCACTTTGGGACTGTTGAAGAATTGCTTCCCGGAAGATCTTGAAGGGTCCCTGAGGAGAGCGATACCGGAATATTAACGTGTTCTGCAAGATGCGTTATTGTTTCGGTATTAATTTGGTAAAATCAAATAACCCAGATCATTTGCAATTTTGCATAGTAGTACTGTACTCCTGATGTCAAGTTGATGGAATATACGGTGTTGAAACAGTAGTGCGGTAAGCATTTTATTATTGAGAACCCTTTCTAGAACTACATCTAGGCTTGCTGGCTGGCACGGAACTGCTCTAGTGCGTTCCACGCTAAGCCCGAGACAACACTTTTCAACGCCATTGCAGCTCCCTGTTTGTAGTCTTTAGCCAGCCCTGCAACCACCAGTAGAGCGGAGGCATTCATCAGTACAAAGTCGAGCACTGGGGTCAAATCTTCGGGAATATTCTTCCCAGATGTAAGTAATCGCTTGAAGGTTACCGCGTTCTCTTGTGCGTTGCCTCCCACAACATCAGAAAGCGGATGCGTTTTCAAACCGAAATCGTCTGGTGTGAGAATAGTTTCCGTGATCTTTCCGTCTTTCCAAGCCCATGTTGGGCCAGCACAGCTAATTTCATCTACCTTTTCACAACCGCACACAACCAGGGCTCTCTCCACGCCACCGTCCCGTAATGAATGGGCAAAGGTCGCCCCGATCTCTCGTTCTGCCACGCCAAGAACCATGCCTCGCGGCCGAGCAGGGTTGATGAGCGGACCTATGGCGTTGGATATTGTGCGGAACGGCAGAGCCTTGCATTAGGGAGAAATCATGGCGAGGGCGGGATGATAGTGGGGAGCGAAAATGAAGGTGAAGGGTACGCGGGGTATGGGGATGGTGCTCCCTGGTTCTGGAGCAATGAAATTACAACCCAGGGACTCCAGAAGGTCAGCCGATCCTGACAGTGAAGTCGAGGCGCGGCTACCATGCTAAAAAGCCAATTACTTATGGTAATAAGAACCGAAATTTAAGAGAGCCTCACTTTAATAACGCGAGCTCCTGCGCCTGCAGCCACAATCCCTGCTGTGGTGCTCACATTAAATAAATTCCATCCGTCGCCGCCAGTGCCATTGATATCAACGATGAAATCGTTTTCGGCATCCTGCACATCGGCTTTCAAAGCCTTTGCTCGCAGAATTTCGGCTGCCGCTGCGAGTGACTCTGGTCGTCGCTCAACACGGTGGACATGGAGAGCGGTTAAGAAGCCACCAATTTGTGCCGGTTGAAGGATATTCGGGATGAATATATGGTCAAGAGCTGCCTTGAGATCATCTGCGCAGAAATACTCAGGGGTTTGAACAAGCCTGTTCAAAAGAGGTTTGAATGAATCGGAAGAGTATACGGCCATGAGCGAGGGCGCAAATCTGAGGCCTGAGGAGCAAGGCGTTTTTAAAGAGCATATTAATGAAGAAAAAGTTTATAATCAAGCCATCTTGCACGCTGACTCCTTTCGTCCATCGATATCCTCGATCCACGGCCATATCAGTTACTCGTACGTAGTATTGTCATAACCTCAGATAAGGTATGAAAGCAGCTCGTCAGCATTCTTGAAGTTGCTGGCGAACCAGCCCCTGCCATACCTCTCCCACCCCCTGGCAAATCGTTTATCTCCATCGATCCCCGTTAAGTAATGGTTGAGTAAATGGAATGGAATGTACTTAACCTAAGACGATTCGGACTCAGGACTCGTGGTTATATGAATAAACCGAGCTGGTTCACGAACCTAGCAGCCGCCTGAACTTCCGCACCACAACCACAAGCAGCACAACCTACTCCTAATCCTACACCAGTTCTTCCGCCAAAGCCACCAGCAGCAGCAACTCCTTCGTCTACAAAACATCCTAGTCGTATTCGAGCGTAGGCGCCCTAATAACGACGTTTAATTTCACTTCGACTGCCTCTGGACGGGGTGCTAGCCGGAACACCTCGTTTAAGTATAAGACTTCTTCTTCGACAGATGAGACGACGTTTGAGTTTACCATGTCTGGAGGAGAGCGTATGTTTACATTGACCTTTGACCCGTCAAGTAATGACGCAGGAGAGTCAAAGTTCCACTTTAGTTATAAAGCAGGCCTGTAGGCCGTCTTTGCTAGCGCTTGCGCTACTATACCAGGAGCGATAGGAATATCCCTGCACCTGATCGAACAACATACCAATCCGGATCCTATCTTGTCTATCCTTCATTTGTGTTATACTTGTGCATCTGTAGCTTCAAGACGTATTGCTGACTGGGATTTGTGTCGCCTGTACATAAAAAAGTATTCTATTCCATAGTTTCGCTATTGCGAGAATTACAACAAAACCCTGTACGAACGTATGCATGCATATACAGGAAAGAACATATAACATAGCACACCATATTAGTATCAGCACCGCTTGCATCCACAAAAGATATCAAATCATGTCGCTACCGTCGTGTTCGCTGCCTTTTGACTCGTCTTGCGTGGTTGTTGTCTCCGTTTCGACGGTCCAGCACTACTACCACCACCCGCGTGCTCTCGCTCACCCTGCTGCTCTTTCGGGGCTCCACCGCCCTTCTCCCTGCCCCCACTCTGACCCTGATCCGCTTTTCCCTTCCCTCCACGTCTCCTCGTCCCAGGCCCAGGCTTCCCGTCCAGCCCTCCACCTCCCCTACAACCACCACCGCCAGACTCTTCTCCCACAGCCATCCCCTCCAGCCTCACGCGCTCCTCCTCCGCCGTCCACCACGCCAAAAATTCCTTCTCAGCTTGCATCGCCTTTTCCTCCTCCTGGATCTCCCTCAAGGAGCGCCGGTCCTTACCCACTCCATCCGACGCGAGCTGGTCCAGCTGCAGTTGCTGGATCGCGACGAACGACATCATCCCTCCCGGACCCGTTGACGAGGAAGGCAGGGGAGGTGCGTTCGAGGGAGGCGGCTGGGTCCATGCTTTGCCGCCACTGAAAGAGGTAGACAGTATCAAGAAATCAGCGGCGTTCGGCAAGCGAGAGAACGAAAAGAACGCACGAGACGCGTCTGATGCTGGGTGAATTAGACCCTGCCGCCGCCGCCGCCGAAGAAGCAGTAGTTGGCCTCGGTCTGGCTGGGGTAATCACAGGCCCCAGACCAGGTATGGCATTACTATTAGTCAGATTATTATTATTATTCGGACCAGGAGTCCGACGGGGTGACGGGAACCCGGGGTTCGATCCAGGGCGTTCCTTTGCCGGCGTGGTAGGTGGCGACGGGCGGCCCTGATCGCGCCACCCCCCAGATGATGGACCCGCCTGTGGCTGTGGCTGCGGATGTGGGTACGGGTGCTGATTGGCAGCGCCCGGCGGCATCGGCTTGAAGTCTATAGATTTCTGGGATCGAAGAGGATCTGCGGTTGCACGTCGAGGATTTGCGTTTGCATTCACGGTAGTAGCGCTGGCGGCCTCGGCCATGACCGCTTTCATATCGACGCTGAGTAATGGACGTGAATGATCAGGACCGGCATATGGAGAGGCAAACTCACCGAGGGGTCGAAGAAGCTTTCCATACCATCGGTGCAATTGAGGCTGTGGGAATGGGTGGTGCAGGACTTCGCCGAGGACTCACAGCAGGCGGAGGCAGCTGATGATCAGCGACACGCGCAGGCAACCCATATGCCTCGTCCATTGAGAAGATGTCATCGTTATCATCATTAGGACGACGCATCCCACGTTGGGGTTGAATACTCGGACTTGGGTGTGGCGAATTATTCGGACCGGTACTCATCCGTTTCATTCTCAGGGTGGCAGACTCCTTGCGCGAAATGGCCTCTCTCGGGCGGCCCAGAGGAACAGGGAAGTCCTGTATTGCAAGCCAATCTGCGTGTTTCTCGAGTAATTCGTTGATGAGCACGTCAGATCGCGATGTTGGAGACTTCTCAACCTGCTTTTGTCGCGCGAACTCAGCGAGCTGTTTGACAAGGTAATGAGGGATATCATCCAGTATCCCAGCCTCTAGGAAAAGCTCCATATTGACAGTGACGAAACTCTGAATGCGATCGATGAGTTGTTGAGCGTGTAGGTAGGTTGCGTCTGCGAGGATGAAGCAAGCGTTGTGTATGTTGACATGTTGCAGGATCACAGCGGAGCATAGTAGCACCAGGCGATCCAACAAAAGTTCGTTCTGAGGAAATGTCGTCAGTAATAATCAGACGGTTTGTAAAGGTAACTGACGGCAGCGGCCATAACATCAAACATAAACTCCAAAACTTCTTCGGCAGTATCTGCAAACTCCAAAGAATCAAACATTCCATCTTCGGCACTGAAGGACATGAACTTCAAGACGTATTCCATGACACGCCAGCTCAGATGCTTCATGTCAACATGTAGGACACCATTTGTGTCCCAGCGTTTCTTGGTCCAATCATCATCATCGAAGAAGTCGGCGAAAAACTCAGAGCGAGACCGAAGGATAGTGGAGTGGCAATGAACTTCCTTGTCTGCTAAAAGCAGAATTACGTCCGAGTCAAGTACCGAGCGTGGAGCGTTGGCGCGTGACTGAGATGTATGGAAGAGTTGTTGCATTGACGCCTCCAACGAAGGAGATGGGGTTGATTTAATGGGCGAATCCAAGGCAATTGCTAGAGTCGGAAGTTCCAACAATTCTGCCATTGTTCGTAGTTCAACTTTGACTCTAGGAAAATCGATCTTGAGTGCCTTGAATGACTGAGTCTCTAGTGAGCTTGCGACTCGATGATCCCATGGTGCCAAGACCTCGTCCGTGTATAGAAAGGTCAGAAGAATGAGAAGCGATATATCCAGACATCCAGACACCTTGAGACGGTCAGATCGGGTAGTAGACTTGAGTTTCTGAAGCTCAAAAGAGATGTTTGACCCTTGTGGATGAACAGCAGATCCGCTCAAGACGGCATGTAGGACATGCGAACGAGCCCCGAGGATGATTCGGTGAGCAGGGAACACTAACCCAGAATGAGTTTGTATCGTCACATCTGCACCATGTGGAAGGTGTGAATCGGGTTTGTACCCGGAGGCACTTTGTCTGGTATGCTCGTGTGTTAGGATATTGGCAATATGATGTAGCCTGTGAGTATCGTTTCTGATTGGTAAATCATCCGAATCATCATCGTGCGGAATCCGCGAAGCCGCGAAGAACGTATCGCTATTCAGCGAAGCTTGGAGAAGAACGAACGACCCTCGTCGTGTACGCTCTGGGATCGTACGCGTATGGAGATGGGGCTGAATTTTCGTAAGATCTTGTGCCAAGGTGTTTCCCACAACTTCAATGGGTTTAGGACAATATTCCACACGAAGAGCACCAAAAGCACCTGTGCTATTCGCACAGACCTGCGTCACTCGCTGCAGAGTTGACAACCTCTGGAACTTGAAAGCCTTTCCGGACGATGAGGTCTGTCCACTTTTGAGGTTACGAGAACGAATGAAGACATGGCCAGATTCGGTGCAAACAATAATAGACCCATCAGAACCAAGAGCAACGTCCTGTTTCAGAAAAATGGTTAGAGCATGTAGCCACTACTTTTACTGCCATTGACATACCTTGACAGAACTGAATTTCTTCCTTAATGCCCAAACTCGTTGAGGTTTAAATCCCGACTTTTCTTTCGACGCCACACCAGGGTCCGAAGGATTTGCGGCCGAAAATGTAAATAGCTCTCCGCTGAACGATAAGGCAGCGAACATATCATCACAGCTGGTGATTTTGGCAATCTTGGCATCTTGCACGGCTTGTGGAGGACGGTACGGTTGCATTTCAGAAGGGAAAGAATGTCCTGGAAAGCTGAACGTAGATAAGTCAAAGGCTGTATATACGTTTAGCCTTGTGAGACGTACACAATCTTTATATGCCGGTCATTCCAGATGCAGATAACATCTTGAGTCTCAAGTAAACATGCCATGGCAGAGTCCTGCATAAAATTCTCAGCACTGTATCATAGACTTGAAACTATCATCCGTACTGATATCGAGATGTTGATAACTGGTTGAGTAACTTTTGTTGCTTTGCGTGGTTGTATTTGAACTGGCTGAGCAACCTTGTCGTAACCTACGAATAAACTCGCGCTTAGCAAAAGCGCATTACGTTTTGAAAGGGGGTTACCAAGTTGCCCATTATTGGTCCCCCATGTATAAACATCCATCTCTGTCCAGCATACCGAAGCACTTTTACAAGCCGCGATGCCTTTTACCACCTCTTTCCGCAGAGGGCCAAGAACTTTCCTCGGGGACGCTTGTATAGGTTCATTCGTTTTTCCAAAACTTTCACCGGCAGCGGGACCTTCGATGATATATCCTAATTGAGAAAATCGATTTAACCCCCAGCTAAGGACTTCTCCTGATTTCGTCAGCGCCAGTGTATGGTCCTGACCGAGAGCGACAGAAACAATGATATGCGTCAGTTGTTGCAATGGTTTGAGGTTGTACTGCGTATGTTGTGCAGGCCCCAGGCTGCTCAGATGTTTATTAAGACTCATATCCACAGCTAGTTAAAGTTAGGTGCTTACCGTCCGCCGCTACCAAACCCACAGAGGCGTAAATTGCCTCCACTTTCCGACGTTATGACCGCTATCCGAGCGTCAACCAAGATGCGCTGCTAAGAATAGCCGTGACTGACCAGTGTGCAATTTTGACATCTGGACTTGACGAACATAGACTGGGAAGAATCGCGACACAAGATGGGAATTCTCGGCATCGACGTTGCCGACTTTTCGCTCGACATGAACTTGATCAGGATGAACCCTGTCACCTCCGTCCGCATGTCCGAGAGCAGCATTCCTGCACAAAGGCTAAGCCCAAGAGAGACTAATGCAGGCCGAGAAAGTACCTGTTCGCTCCCCAGGTGTAAAGTTCTGCGTAAGGCGCATCTCTGTGCGGTTTTGTGGCATTTAATGTGGAGTTGTAGAGATCGAACGCGGTGTATCCCTCGAGATCTTGTAACGACCTGTCCGTGTCGGAACGCTGCAGAAGAAGCAACCTATTGGGATATTCAACCTGAAGATCACCGAAAGTTACTAGAAGAGACGCACGTGGCCGGAAGATTGGCATTGTAAAGTGCTCTGTGCAAAGGTGTCCAATGACTTTCGGTATCAGCAAGATTCACGTTGATGGTGGGATGGCGCAGAAGCAGCCTGACATATTCCACAGTGTCAGGAGAAGCACACGCAAGTTGTAGCACTGTCCTTCCGAGCCAATCCCGCGCATTCACATCACAAGCTGAGTTCGATGCTAGCGGACTGGATCGAGTCCACGATTTGCCGCCGCTGCTGCTGAGAACGCCGCCGGAGTGCCCACGGTCGACGGTTCCATCGAGCAGGCGTTGAAAAGCTTGCTGATTCCGAAGATGGAAATAATCATGGAGCAAGGTCATGCAGAGGAGTAAAATGGACTAGCGACCTCTGAAGGGAAGAACCTGCAGAGAGTCGTGCTGTCCAAAGGTGCTGCGCTCCTTTAATGTTGAGCACAGGCTTGAGGATGAGCGAATAGATAGTCAAATAAGTTAAGGGCAATTTGCAAGAAGAGGGGAAGGATTGTAGTGTTACAACGCGGAAGCGTTCTAATGAGTTTGGACGAGTCAAACGTTCTCTTTGGACGCATCATTGCGCCGAATAGCTTGACAAACGTGTGCTTATCAAACCACGTTGTTTGATCGGGCCACACAAGTCTCTCAGAAATTCTGTGGCGATCGTCAGAAAAGGAATGGCTTGCAAGATCTAACTACAGTAGAGAACAATGAAACATCACACAAAATAACCTCCTGGGCTTCATCCATCCGCGTGGGCTTGAGCACATCCTCATCTAGATGGCAGTAACAGGGTAGAAATGAATTCAGTTAGAAAGTGTAGACGAGATAACCAAAGCGGATGGATTGAAATCTACATGAAGTCATCCGCGTTCGTGCCAAAGTCGTCCAGAGCTTCATCATACAACTCCGTGTCATGCCTGTATTTGATAAGATCATGAGTGCTAATAACAGTGAGACCAATGAAGTGCATTCTTACTTGGCAGATGGCTTCGCAGCTCCTAATGCAGGTCGTGCGGTCTTAGTCTTCTTCTTTCCACTCGTCTTATCTCTCTGCTCCTTTTGCTTTTCGTTTGCGAGGGTGGTTAAACCGCTCGCCGCCTTGCGAACCTCGACATCCTTCAATGGCATAGCCAATTCTCTGACATGATGTTCGACAAAAGACGCATAGAGAGGTTTGTTCTGATGTCGCCTAATGATAAACTCGATGATACGCGATGAAAGAGCTTGGAAATCATCCTTCGTCCGGGGTTGGAAAGAGATTAAAGAATCTAATTCAGAGGAGGAGGTGCCTAAACGAAGTTATCAATCTGTCAGCCGAGATAATTAGGAAAAGGTCTACGCACCACCCAGAGCAGCAGCTCCAAACAAGTCAGCTGCATTGTTGAGGTCGGCGTTGAGTTCCCGCTCCTTATCACGACGAGCTTTCTCTCTGGGATTGAGGACAGCATCTGAGTCATATTCATCGTCATCGTCATCTCCGGCAGCCTTTCTCGCAGCCTTTTCAGCTTCTTTCTCTGCAAGTTTAGCCTTCAAAGTGCCTTTCTTTTTCGGTGGTGCTGCTGTTGTAACAGAAGCTGGTTTCTCCTCCTCTTCCGACGAGGCTTCCCAGTCGCTCTGAACTAGATCTTAGGATGCGAGATGCAGTAAGAAGAAACAAACATACGACAGGGCCATCTTCGTCTTCGTCTTCTCCCTCCCACTTTGCTTTTGCTTTTGGTACAACCTTAGGGGCCGGTGCTGACGGCGCAACTGGAGAGTCACTGTCGGATTCGTCTGTACTCCGATTTCGTCTGTTAATGAACAACCTGCCCGTGTGATCCTATGAAGCATACCCCAGTCAGACATCGTGGAAGCCTCGTTGGCAAACGGATAAGATCTTGAGAGTAAGAGCGCAAGATGATAAAACTGATCGGTAATTCAGTTCAGCTGAATCCGAATTCCGATGCTCCGTTATTGTGACAGACGACATCCATGTCAGGGTAAGAGTGGTTCGCGTCCTCCGGCAAAAATTCCAGCTCACTGCAATAACAGGAGTGCGCGCCTTCTTCGTCTGGCTCTCCCTCTGGTTAGGACGCATGGCTTCACTCGCGAGGCACTTGCCCGTTCAGTTCTAGAATCACCGCTCTCCGAGGCTCATTCAAAACCACTATCAGACACTGCTGTTAGCGCTCTTTTCGGAACTGGGGACCTCGCTAGAAAGAGGCTCATACATGCCTGGCTTGATGATGGTATTCGACACATACAGGCTCAACCTGCAGGCTCAACCTTACGGGACGTTCTTCGCGCAAGATTAGAGTTTAACGAGCCCGTAATACATCACCTCCCTGAGGTATGTATGATTATTATAGTGTGCTAGGAGTTCCATCCCATATCTAATACTACTTTAGGCGTTTGCTTTGCTTGCCTCTCCGATGTATGGCCTGCCTCTATTAGATCCTCGACCAGCACTTCAACACGCAGTTAAGATTGCAGACGAAGCTTGTCATCTCTCTGGAGACGCGTCGCTACAAGTATGAAATGATGTTTTCTCACACTATTCCTTCTGACTACTAACAGCTGGCCTGGTACGCGCGGAGAGGTTCTCTTGTTGCCATTTATACTGCGTCAGGTATGCTCTTTCTCCTTCTCCTTCTCCTTCCGTGTCAAATCTGATTCAATTGGCTTCAACAGAAATCCACCAACTCACGTCGCCTAAAACAGCATACGACTTCCTCGATTCTCTCCTCGACGGGTCGTCCAGACTCAAATCGTCAATGAATGAAGTCAGTCTCTTTTCATCTTATTTTGTGAAAAGCTGCGTCGGTATCGTCAGAAGTTCTGGTATAATCTAGTGACACCTCTTCTATAACCTTAAATGTATACGCAGTAAGGCTTGGCATCATTATGTATGATGGCCACCACATACAAATATTAGAAAAAGTACCTTATAATTGCCAAACCTTCAATGCCTTCTTTCCCCTTTATAACAACCTCTCTCTTCCCGCAATGAGCATTACTCCATTGGCTCAAGCTCCTGGTTTTGAGCCCAACTTTTTCTCAGAATACTCAGTCGTTCTGGACCATCCACTTGTCGATGTCTTCACCCTCATAGGAACGTCTGCAGGCCACGAACGCGTCACCAGGCTTTCAAGAATGTGTTCCGGCTTTGAGCTCCTCGAGGCCGATACCGTCACCGTCGCACAAAACACATCGCTCAAGGACATCAGCGTCCGATCTATCTCCTCGGGGAAGGCAGACAGTTTGACGCGACAACTTCCACGACAATATTTCATCATACATGAAATTGTGCCTGTGATATTCGGGCTTGTGAAGACACATATATCTCTTTCAGGAACTTTGACATGGGACGAAGAGTCCAAAATTGCTCTTTACGAGAGCAAGACGAGATCGGGAGTGGAGGTTGTGGTTTGGAAGCTCAGAGTTTTCGAGGGTATGGAGGGTAGAACGAGGGTGACGGAGACAATTCAGGGGAAGTGTCCTGCATGGTTGAAAGGCACAGTCCAAAGTCAGACTCGTACTGGCCACATGTGAGTAAGGGTCTTATCGCTATGTATGTACTGACAACTCATGGACATCCAGAGCGCACATGGACTGCTATCATAAACTATTTTGAGCGTTCTGGCGTGTGCAAGTCGTGTGACAATACAGTAGTTGAATTGCTGCCCTGGTGTCTGCCGTCTGCCCCGGACACTCAAAACAAGGCTCATGTTCTAGGAACCGTCACTCCTCTCCGCCATTTAGAAATGTGCTCGCCACTGCACTATCATTCTCTTTCGTGCTACACAATCGCGACAACTTTATTGGCCTGGAGACTGGGAGCCGAAGGCTGGCCGCCTAAATTCTTCGGCGAGCTCGATACCGGTAAAAAATCTCTCGACCAAACGACCCGAATTCTGCACTATTATTATTTTTTATCATACCCGGACAACTATCTGTGTCTATACATAGCGGAACCTCTGCACATGGTACGGTTGCCGACCTGGGCCATGGTCTATTTTGTGATGGGATCATCGGGAGCCGTGTAGCCGCACCCACCCTGGCAC
>JABAJS010007664.1:0-14593 GCA_018221635.1 Tephrocybe sp. 10521TJB
AAGAATTACAAAGAACAGTAGAGGAAAATAAGGTTAAATTCAATGAAGAGGTATAGTTTACACTCCCCCACCTAATCCAGTCAGACTGTATGGACTCTGACTAGACTCCAACTCATAAGTCAGAGTTTAACTAATTTTCATGTCAAATGATTTTCAATTGAACTTATTTACAAATAGAGAAAGTCATTAAAAAAGAATGTATTTCAATCTATATAATACATCAATATCCAATACAGGAGTCTAAGTAGCATAGGGTGTGCATGTTGAGGCATGGTGGGGGCTGAGGAGCTGCAGGTGCACCATGGGGGAGTTTGAGGCTGTTTTGATGGTTTTGGGGGCTGTTCAGGCTGTTTTGGGGCTTTCAGGGGGCTGCAATGACATGTTGGGGGAGGGGGGGGGGGAGCATCTCAGGGATGGTTTGAGCAGTTTTATGGGCTGCAAGTGCATTTTGAGGATGGTTTTGGCAATTTTGAGGATGGTTTAGGGCAGTTTTGAGGAGTTTGGGGGGCTGCAGGGGCATCATGAGGGGTGTGGTTGCATCTTGGAGGTGGTTTCAGGGCATGTTGGGGGTGGTTGGGGTGTTGCTAGAAGGTTCAGCACATTGTGAAGATATTTGTGGCTTTGGGAATGTTTTGAGCATGTTCAGGGAATTTTAGGTGTGTTCAGGGCATTCTGGGCATGTTCATATGCATATTGGGGGCTCCTTGGGGTATTTGGGGCATCTTGGGGGTTGTTCAGGGCACTGTGGAAAGTGTGTTGTCAGTGGTGGTGGTGGTACATCCAATAAGGACACACCACTGGGGTACCCCATGGCTTGGGCCTCCCCTGCCTCCCCTCAATGTTGCTCCTATCCAGAACAAGCCTCACATCCCTTGTTAGAGAGGAGGTCATGGTGGCAGCAGTGGTGGAGAGTAAAAATGATGATGTGGCAGGAATGTCACAGTGTGTGATGTTCAAACTCAGTCAGAGCTTGCCAGACTGTTGCATCATGTTAAAGGGAGTTTATTATGAATTGTAGTATAAGCCCTTTTGGTGTAATGGAATATGTGGCATATTAATATGTCATTATTATCACAAGGTTCTGGGTTCAACTCTCCCATGTCAAATTTTTATTTCTTATTAAAATAATAAGAACAAGGGCTACAAAATGCAGTCTCTTGGAGTACAGTAAAGTCCAATTGGACTAAAATCTGGGTGGACTCCAGTAGGATTCTGACTGAACTGAACTCACCAAATTTCCAGTGTAAAAGTCTAATGGACTCCAACTGGAATAGGGGGGGGGAGTGTAAAGTACTCATGAAGAGCAATCTCATGTCTTTGATGCTGTGATGAACATTCCATACAGCCATTCCCTTTAAATCTGGCCTCAAAGTAGCCAATTTTGAGCCAAAACAGGCAAAATGAGCTAAAAAGTGCAACATTGAAGCCATATTTAAAAGGAATGGTTCTATGGATTTTCAATCTGTAAAATGTCCCTTCCTATGCTATCCAAGGACTATCTCTCCAAATATTTTCAGATTTTTTGGTGACCATCTTTAGGTAGCTGAAAGTGACCCATTTGCTAATGATTTTCCAATGGGCCTGGCATGACATATATTCTTCATCTGAGCATGTGAATATTAACTTTAGAAGGTCTACTTTATATAATAAATTTTCCAGACACTGCAAGCCATGCCCCAAGAATATATAAAGAAAAAGATTCTGTGCAATACTTTTGGATGCCACTGTAGTAATGGGTGCACCCAAATGGGACACACCAGGGAAATGAGATACATATGAATCCAAGAAACCCAAGAACTGAATGAAGAATTATTATAATGTAAATGATGTTTTTCAACTGCAATCATTGAAGGGGAGGATGGCAGTGGGGCAGAGAGAGTGGCATGGTGGAATATGATGTGGCAGAATATCACATATTGTTATGTTCAAGCTCAGCCAGAGTTTTCTGAACTGCCATGACATGTTACAGGGACTGTATTTTATCTGCAGTAATAAGACCTTCTGGTGTAACAATTAAAGTGCTTCACTTTTTCACCTAGTTAGCCTCCTCAAGCCTTGGGTTCAATTCTTAAAGGTTGTGACTTTTTTTCTTATTTAATTAATAAGAAATAAAGCCCTTCTCTGAGGCATTCAGTCCACATAGACTTCACCTGAAAATTAGACTTAGGTGGTATATTAAAATGGTATTTATGACTGTAAAGTCCAGCTAGACTCCAGAAGGTGGAATCTAAGTAAAACCAGAGGAAGTATAAAGCCCTTCAACAGCCTAAGGAATAAAAAATAATTTAAAAAAGTGCATGTCAGTAGAATAATGAGAGTATGTATGTATGTATTTGAAAAAGGCATGAATGCTAGTGCTGGTAGTATAAATCCTTAGACTATTGTGGAGACAATATTGGAATATCCAGATGACAATATTCCAGAGATATCTCCTCTTCCCAGATACCTCAAAATATGCCTCTTAGGCCACACTAAGCTCAGGGCACATCATATTATGTCACAAAGAGTGTTCAAAAGTTCATCAATTAATGCTTGTAAAAAAACTATACAAATTTTGAATATACACTATATTTAAAGCTAAATGGTCCATCTTTAAAACACAACAACACCTCTGATCTTAACATGAGAATCACTTTGCCTTTTTTCAAGTACCATGCATCATAAAATACATAATAAAAGTGCTTGAAGTGTAAATAAAAAATTATAAATAATATGTATCTACATACCTATATGAATCCAAGGAACCCAAGAACTGAATGAGGAATTATTATAATGTAGACGAAGTTTTTCAACTGCAATATGTAATGCTTCTGCAGCATATTCTATATTATTTGTTTCATAATGAAATAAATGCTGATATACTTGATCTGCAATTTCAGGAGCATCATTATCCTTAATAGACCACATTGTAGCAATAACATTACTAAAACCTGCTAATAAGAAACTTGCTGCAAGATGAATAGTTTCATCTGGTTGATAGTAATCACCAGAAGCTGTCTGGCATGCAGATAAAAATGCAAATTCTGCTTTTGGCAATGGTTTGTTAATAATATCAAGAATATTTAATAGTCCATCATGTAATGCAAAACCACTGTAGGCTGCATTCTGTGTATTTTGAAGACCATGACATGAAAGATGAATCCATGAATATTTGTCCAAACTGTTTAAGACAGAATTTGTTGTTGCTTCTGAATCATTCAAAATACAACAAAGTGCAGTTTTTGCATGTTTTGAAATAACATCAAGCTCTTTTTGAGTTCCAGGAAGTCTACTGTAGCCAGGAGTATTGGGTTGAGAGACTGCAAGCATTTGAATAGAATTTTTTGTGGTTGACTTGTATCTTTGCAAAATCATGCAAAGAGTAGTTAGATTAGGGATATAAGATGAAATTGCATAAGAATTGAGATGTTCAGAAAATAAGACTGAAGATCCATAAATTCCTGCTGCATGTAGGGGCAAAAAAGTCAAAAGTCCAGTAGGACACCAATATATATGTGGTAATTTTTCCACTTGAGTCTGCAAAAGCATTATTATTATGGATGTATAACAACAAGGAATTATAAAAACTAACCTGAGGTGAAAGTTGCAGTAAATCAATAATAGGCTTAACAATTTTAAGCCAAAGAGCTTTAAGAATTTGTCTAAATTTATTGTCAGCATTGTTTGATGCATTAACTAGAGGCCGTCCATGTCTATTGAATTCCTGAAGCTCTTCTTGCAAATCCAAATGTGATGATAAAAGCTTTTTAAGACCTTGCTGCATTTGTTCAATATCATCATATGATACTTGTTCCAATGGCAAATGTAAAACTGGTAAAGGCTGTATTTGAATGATCAATGCATCACATTGTAATTCACTGATGTTTAGAATAACAATTGGGCCTTTCAATGCTGCTTTTCTATAATCTGTGATATTGAATCTCTTATAAATATCTTTCACTTCCAGCTTTTGTTGAACCTCATTAAAAAGTTGATCTAGTTGAAATGCAAGTTCACGTTGTTTAGCAAATAATTGTTCATTTGCTGAAGCCTTTTCCTGGAGTATATATAGTTTACTGCTGAGTGACCTTTGAAAATTAAGTTCTTTAGAGAGTTTGTCTATTTTTTGACTTGTCTCTATGTCAACACTTAATTTTGCATAGGGTAATCGAAGTTGCATAATTTGGTTCCAAGTAATTGACCGGCCTTGTTCTAACCATTCAATAGCTAAATTAACTTGCTTGTCTTTCATTTGAAGAGCAGTAGCAGCAGCATCACATCCTAGTTTTTTTGCACCCATTAGCCTATCAAGCTGATTTTCAACAGAAAGACCATTCCAAGCTAAATATGGTAGAAGTTTAAAAGCAGTTTCATATGCAAGCTTTAGTGATATGTTGGATTTAGAAATTCTTCTTAAGCATTTAATCCAATTTAAAGCAGCTTTAAATCGAACAGTAAATGATCCTGTTGCATGTTGAGAAGCCTTAATATATGCATGAACAGCTTCTTCTAACTCATCAGATTTTGTCGAGAGTTCATATTTAGCATCAAATGTTAAGCCCAAAATAAAGTACTGCTCTGCTTTAGCATTATCTGAATCATGTGTAATACTAAGAGCATTTTGTAGTTGAACTGTTGCATCAACTAAATTATCTAGTTGATTTTTATGCTGTCCTCTCTTTCGAAGAATATCACCTAATTCTAGAAGTATAACTGCTTGCAAATGATGCAAATTAGAGGATTCAAGTAGCTCTTTTAAATATATAATAGCTTTATCAAGATAGACAATATTTTTATCAACATCATAATGTGCCGAGAGAGTAAAGCTCAAGTTAAGTAAATATTTAGATCTATTTTTATGCATTTCTGGAGTTAATGCAATAGCTTCTTCTTGGAATTTTTGAGCATTTTCAAGATCATTTAATTGACTGAATTGAAATAAGTATCGAGCTCTCAGACTATTTGATAGATTGTTTAAAAAAAGAGGTTTTTGGATATGCTTTGATGATATTGCATCAACAGCTTTTTGTTGAAAATATACAGTTTTATTGAGATCATATAATTCACCATATTCTCTGAACCGGATCTGATATGAGTTTCCTAAAGTAGTATAAAAGCCTGCTTTATCAGGATCAGCTTCTGGTATATGTTCAATTGTCTTTTGCTGATATGCAATGGCTGTATCAAGATCTTGCACATTATGAGTGTACTCAAAACGAGAAACTAAAGATATTCCAAGATTTGCTAGATATCTTTGTCTTGAGCTTAAGTCATTATGTGATAAAGACACTGCAGTTTCTGCTGTTTGAATAGCCTTATTCAAGACTTCAATTTGATTTTTATACTCAAATAATAATTGCAAAGCCACACTGAGATTGTTTAGACGAGAAGCTTTTTTTGAATGGTTATCCGGAGTTAAAACTATTATATCTTCATAAAGTTTAACTGCTTCTTGTACAAATAGTTCTTCTCCAAAATAATCAAATTGTGCCATTAAACACATAGCAAGATTTGTTGAGTAACTCAGTTTATCTTCTTGATTTGGTGTAATAGAGATTGCCTTTTGAATATATTCCATAGACTTTGTAAGTTGTGTGAGATCACTACTATGCAAAAATAATTCATAATAGGCACTTCCCAGGTGGTTTGAGAAGTCTGACCATAAATCAGAGTCAGTCTTCAAGACTAATTTCTCAAAAAGCATAATAGCATGTTCTAGATCACTAATATGACCTTGACTGTCATAAAGTTCCCTATAAAATTTTGCTAAATCATACAAATAATTATGAATATTAGAATTATTTTTATCACTAATATTCACAAGAGTTTCTTGAAAATGTATAGCTTTTTGTAATGAAAGCAAGGATTTTTCCTGTTTATAGTGTTCATAAAGAGTATTCACCAGATCAATAAGAAGACCCAATTTATCTGACATAAAATCAGGAAGCATCTCTACAGCTTGGGTTCTTAGTGCAATCACTGTATGTAAATCTGTTACACTCTTAGTTGCTGTATATCTTAACATCAAGGAAGTAGAAAGACTAGCTAAATGTGGAACTTTTGGAGATGTGATTGACAGTGCTTTTTGACGTGCTTCAATTGCTTCATTGATATCTTCAACATTAGATGTTGCAGAATACCGAGATTCTAGCAGCATAGAAAGATTTCTGAGATACATATCTTTATTTGGATGTGTATCTGGTGTTATATCAATTGCTCTTTGTTGTGCAATAATTCCTTTGTTTAAGTGCAAAAGACTTTTTTTATAAGTAAAATATAAACCAAAGGATTTTCCAAGATTGTTCAAGTACACAGATTTACTTGGGTGACTATCATTTATAAGATCAACAGCAGCTTGATATAGTGCAATTGCCTTTTCAAGATCATCCAAATCCCACTGTTTCATAAAGTATGCTTGTAATGTATCACCAAGATGATTTAAATACATTGGTTTTTGTTTGATAGAATCTGTGGCTAAATTTATAGCAGTATTTTGATGCATGATAGATGTTTCAAGGTCTTGTATTTTACTAGTTTTGTCATAAGCCTTCTTAAGAAGTACTCCAATATTGAAAGAACACTCTATTTTTATTAGATTTTCAAGAGGTAGCTTTAGTGCTTGTTCAAGAGCAACAATTCCATCTTTTAGATCAGAAATATTATGCTTCTGATCATAAAGAGTTTCAAGCAATAAGCTATATATAAGCAAATGTTGACCTCCTTTGATATCCTTGTCATCTAATAAATCTATCACAGATTTTCTTGCTTTAATTGAATTAGCCAAGTCAAGAATATCATGTGTTCTTTGGTATTTGATCTGAAGCAAAAGGCTTAAGTTACTTAGGTACTTGGTTCTATTAGATATATCATTTTGAGCTAATGTTTCAGCCAGCTCAAGAGTGCTAATTGCATGTTTTAGAAAATCAAGATTGTTCCCATTATTGTACTGCTTTTGCAACAGAAGAGCAAGGTTATTCATATACTTTGCTGTATTTGTGATTTCTTTTGAATTAATTATTGCTTTTCCCTGCATTGTGACTGCATTTAGTAGATCACTTGTCTGCTGAGAAGTGTCAAATTTTTGAGATAATAGACTGGCAAATTTATTTAAATGCATAGCAATATCAGGATGAACATGTGGAAATAATTCAATCAATCTTGTCTGCCTCATAAATGCATCATCAAAATCAAGGCTGAGTACAGAAAGTGGATTTTCACCATCTTTTAAGAGACTGTAAGAACTGCTGTTAAAATTTTCATAGAGGATTTTTGATATTTCAACAACAGTTGTACTGTTCTTCCATATAAAAGCATTCTTGTCCACCCTGCTAGAATTAGAGTCAAAGACATGAATTCCAGATTGTGGCAATGAAAAACAAGCATATAAGCATCCCTTGGCTTTCAATGTTGATAAGCCTGACTCAACAATTTTATAAGAAAAGAGACTGGATATACAATCTCTGATCTGCAATAATTTTGTAGAGGCACCAATCAGAATTACTCTATGAACTTGATCCATTTCAAGATTAATCTTTAAAAGAGCTTCTTTGACAAGATCAGGAATATGATGCAGAAATGCCATCAGCTTGTAAAGATTTTCTCCATTTAAAGAAACCCCAGATGTGCCTATAGCAATATCTTCCTTTAAATCTGAGAGCAAGCATAAATCTTCTTTAACCTTCTGGCACTGAAGAAGGATCTGTGACTGAAAGCCTGATATCTCTGGAACAAGGTTGTCCAGTTGAGCCAAGATAGCTAAATCAACATTGCAACCACCAAAGCTGGTATCTGAGACAACACCTTTGGCCACCAGTGTGCCACCAAGAAATGAGAGCACAGACAATGTAGTTGCAGTATGACCAACATCAATGAGCACCACATTATGTTGAACCATAGCATCAAAAGACCCTGCTTGAGAAATATTATAATATATGTGTGCAGCAGTGCTCTCAGAAATCAAGCCAACAGCAGTCATGCCAGCCATTTTACAGGCTTTTGACATGCCCTCCAGCTGAGTCTGATCAAACCAGTCAGGAAAAGTGATCACAATTTGGGTGATCTTGCCCTGAACAAGTGCAGAAGCCAGATTCACAATCTTAGACAGAAGAAGTGCAGTAAGCTCAATCACAGATAAGACACACTGTCCATCAACATGACGGACCTAATCAAAGCAATGAGTTTGTGTCAAGGAAGAAACACAATTACTGACCTCGACCCCAACTTCACCTGACTCGGTCTTCCCGAGGACAAACGGAGTGAGAGGGTCATCGAGTGCAAGAGTTCCACTTCCGGCGAGGGCCAGAAGACGCTTGAACGAGCCGATGGTGGTGGACGAATTTGCCACCTGGGCGTCGATCCCAAAATCAATAGTCCCATCATCCTTCATGAGGAGAATAGATCTACGAAGTATCCATCTCAGATTTTGATAGTTTGCATTGAAATAACACGCACGGGATTTGGGGACTCAAATGCAGGACATCGATATCGTCAAAACGCCCATCGGTCGCCGCGCGCGCAAGCGCTACCTGCGATAAGGATCAAAGATCAAACTTGAAATACTGCCGCAACAAATGTGCGGCTCACCTTGCAGAACTGATCACCGAAGTCAATACCTAACATGAATGCAGAATCGGAGGCCATTGTGAAGCAGAAAGTGCAGTTGATCTCTGTAGATGCTGGTGGTAAGCGTTAGAGAACGTTGCGGGCCCCGAGTAAGCAATGATTCGCCCTTCGCCCTACCACGTGATATGCCCAGATTGGACTTCTCTCAATTGACTTGGGGCCTCGTCTTTCTCGTACCCCTTACCCTGCAACGTAGCCTGGAAATGATGTAGTTTGAGACACAGTGTAAAGTCTTTTGACTACCCAGCCCAACGATATTCAGGTTTACAACACAGTCCGAGTTGACGGAGCTACCTGAATAGCCCTTCAGACTCAGTACAAGCATTTTTCCAAACTGCTTGAAGGAAATACGGATCGTCCAGACCTTAGCTCGAAGAACAGCCCTCCTTCTCCAGTACATTACTCGCACGGCTTGTGTCTGGTCGCTGTCTTTGCCTCCATCACTCGCTGATAGGTAGTTGCGTCTTGATCGAAGAACCTGTATGAGAAGGCGGCCTATGTCACAACGAGAAGGAGTGGACAATGGTGAGCTGAGCTACCAACCTTAAGGCTGTTCGTAAGCAAACAGTCTTGAGCGAAGATGCTAAGACCGGGCGATGTGAAAATTTCGAAGTAAATTCCGGTTCGTTATCTACATGGAGGTCATGCATCTCGCGAGGGGATTATGATTCTTCTTGTCCCACTTTGTTTTTGTTTTCGGTCTCGGCTTGGGTAGTCCGTTCACAAGCAGAGGCTTTCGAGCCAATAAACTGATCAAGAGTCAGATCGAGCGATGTGAGATAAATGTTGAAGCGGATCCTGTTACTCTTTCAACATCGCAGCCAGGTATCATGCGATGGGAGTGTCCGCGAGAGTAGTCTACGTACCGTGGTATCTGTAGTCAACTGTGGGTGGGCAATATGTGAGCAAACATCGATGTGATGTGTGAGCGACATTCCTGTACGATGCTAAACGGGGAAGGGCGTCATAGTAGAGAATACAAGCCACCGTCTTCACCTCTTGTTTCTGGTCATGTTTGGACAGTAAGTAGGGCTGGAAATGAGATAATGGGCAGCTATACCAGGAGGACGTACTAACGGGTACAATAGTCTGTGCTTAATGTAATGCTGACATCGTCGAGATCACGGTGTTCGTTCGTTCGTAGGAGAGGATGGCATCAAAGTTCCCGTAGCATTTATAGACTATGCACCCGAGCATAAATCTTCCAGCTGACGCATACTTCAACAGCGGAGGGTTTCCGTACGAGAAAATTCGGGGAAACCACTTGCCAAGACCTTAGATCTTGTACGAGTTTAGACTTTATCGACATGTACTGAGGCCTAAGTATTTCTGCCGTTTTAGAGAACGTAACAAAGTCAGAAAGGAGAAAGTTACCATCGAGTACAATAAAATATATACGCCTGCCATCAAGGACCCTCAGAAAACAGCCAGTTGAAATCATATCATCCACAGAAATGATTTTCACAAGTAGTCTCGGAAACAAATCAATTGTTTGGCTCTCTCAAGATGCCATGTTGTCGACGCTATCAACTCAAATTTGAGTTTTTCTCTTTGACTCTACTCGTCTTGTGGATTCTGGATGATTGGAACTTATGACTATGTCTGGTACTCCTACAGGCAAAGCCTTCCAAATCACTCAAATCCCATGCATCCAGCACTGTCGGGATGGGCTCATTGCGCTCGAAATCCCTCTTCTTCAGGGCCAAGGTATCCTTCGTCACTCCGCAGAGTTCACACTTCCGAGGCACAAAGAAGTGCCACTTTAGGATCTCATCCATTACCCTCCCCTCCTCCCTCCCCTCAGATAACCTTTCGACATTTCTCAATGATAAGCTTAAACCAAGTTTTCTCCTTCCCCCGACGAGCCTTCGGACGATATCCCCACCCCGCCACTCTTCCATGCATAGCTAGCTGTAATGTTGAGTCTGTCGTCTCTAGACAGATGTCGAAGGATGAATCTCGAGCCAGTGCCCACCTGTAACACTCTTGCAAAGCTTGATTTGCAGAAGAAAAATCGAAGAGGAGCAGCTGTTCCGACCCCACGTCGAATTTTGCCCAGGGACGGCGCCCTCGAAAAGTTCTTCTCCCAGAATTCGAGTTGTCCGTAACGGATAGATATCTCTTGCGCGCTTTCAATTGTGAATTTTAGCCTTCGTTTATGCCGCAGCAGCGCAACGTTCTTCATTTCAAGCATCTACCGGTGCTTGTTTTTCGACCTCCCGGTTCGTTAGGTGTCACTTCTTTGATCATTGCAACATTCGCCGTTCCCTCCTTCTCGGCCAGATTGAAGTCCGGTTTTCGGAGCCTGCAGCTACGCGAAATGCACTCGCGATTTCGACCTCGAGCTCGGTGAGGAAGGAGAACCGAGGAAGGAGAACCGTGGCAGGAGTGTTACAAATTATGAAAGGCTATGGCAACGAGGTCGAACTCGAGCATTGACTGGCGCCCCATCTCATAACATCTTGTACCGTGGAAACGCCCGTATCGGATTCAACTTCGATATTCCCTCTATCCTTCGCTCTCACGGCTGTTACACCGCCCCAGTGCGAGCGGGGCTGAGATCGACTGCGTCTCGGGATTCAAGACCCGGGTTTCAGTTGTTCACGAGGACAATGCTATCCATGGATGGTCGTGCTTGTACCCGGCATATTGGTACGGCATATTGGTACAGACAGCCTGGAGTCTACTACTTCAAACTGACGTTGACCTTACTTCGCTTTCGCACACAACCCATATCGTACTTTGAACTGCCCCGTGAATCGCGTGGATGGCTATTTGGGAATGATGGGGTAGCCGAATAGACGCCCTACTTGATAGAATGCTCGCTTGCACCCCAACTACTCGCGTCCCCACCTCGATCTTCACCACATGGATAACAGGGCCAGAACAGGGCTGATCTCATCGACTTTGATGCACCTCCGAAGACTATTTAGTACTTACTTAGGCTCTGCTCAGGCTGTGCCGTTGACGGGTTGTGCCATACATATCCGGCAGGACCCCAATCAATTTTCAGAGGATTCGGCGTCCGATGGCACAATGGAGATGTGGTGGCGGCGCCAATATTTGACTTGGAGCCTTTGTGGAGGACGGATGCTAGCCTAGCATTATATCGCGAATTATCGATGTTCTCTTGGCCTATTGAATGACTATCTTCACAACCTCAGGTTCGCGAGACTGCTTTTGGTCTCTCCTTCTCTTTCACGACACCGTTAACGTTTGCGATTACTCTCGCCATCTCTGCATCGATCTGACCGGTTGTTTATCAAAATGCTCCTTCCCACATGCTACCAGCATATCTCTGTCTTCCTCGGCCCACAACATTTTTCGCTTCCTTCTCACCGTACAACAACGCATATGGTTACAAGAACGAGAAAATTGCCGCCAGGGCACAAACGGATAACTCACGGCGGGCCGTCTAAATTAGGACAAGTCAGGAGTTGAGTGGCTCAACCTGGCGATCCCCTTTTTTATATCCTCATGAGACCACTTTACCGATAATACGCTACATCTCCTCTACAACACTCGGCCATCCAAGTGTTGAGACGATCTACTTATGTCTAAGCCCAACTATATGACGTCTGTAATTCAGTGGCGTCTGGTGCCTATATTGCTATCAAGGGCACTGCGACAAGGATATCCCACCGTGACAGCTGGTTGCCACTCCGATCTCCCGAATTTCGAAGATCTAAGTAAAGATTGTCCCTTGTATCAAATCGCGGTGTTTCGCAGAAGTGCAAAATTTTCAGGCTCTTCTCAGCTTGGAACCCCACCTGTCAACGAATCCCAAAGTGTTGTCTGTTCAAAGCAACCGCAGCGAAATAGAAACTCCCAGAGACGATACAGCAGTGATCTCTCAGTGGGCCAATTTGCAGCCAAATTGTCTTGACTTCGTCAACAGCCCCGTGGTTACTAATTAGGATGCCGGCAACAAACCACTTAATCTCACCTTAAAAACATATACATAGGGCCCATTTCGGGATCTCGATGTGCCTGAATCCGTTATGCAGTATAAAGGCTCAAGCCACTCTAATTCGCCTTCAATTTGAAGGTTCGTATAACTATGGATTCCTCTTTTTCAACGTCTCTGGGAGCTATCGTCGTCGGAAGCATTATTGCAGCTGTGTAAGTTCCTGTATCGACTTCGAGCAACTAACTCTGACCTGTCGCTATCCTTACAGAATCTATGGCACGTCGTGCTATCAAATGGTCACTTACTGGCGTCACTCTCAAGACTCGCGTCCGTTCAAAATGCTCGTGAGTCCTCGGTTATTGAGTCTGGTTACCTAATACGAAAGTTGCGGATTTTCAGGTAGGGTTTGTCGGGTAATATCAACCAATTTCTGCACTATACCGGCTCTGATCTGTGTTGGTCGCAGGATCTTGGACACTGCTCATATGGCGCTCATCACTCACGCTGTCTATTATTACACGGTGAAGAATTTTGGCAATGCGAACGTCTTCAAAACCCCTGCATGGTGAGTTGTTTAGTTCCATTCAAAGCTTCAAGTTCAGGCTCGACTGATAGTTCTTGTCTCTTTCCAGGAGTATTCTGGTGAGTGGTGATCTATTTAATTGAGAATATTGATTTATTTTCTGTGATTTCTAGGCTCAAGTATATCTCGCGGTACGCTTTCATCCTCCCTGTGAAATCAAGTTCGTTCTGATGACACTGGGATAGACATGGAGTGATACTTTTGTTCGAGGGTGAGAAAGCCCTTCGCCTGTAACTGCACAAATAGCTTCTCACTAAACAACAGGATATATTGCCGTCGGATTTGGTTGCGTCAGTGATTCGAACAGTTGCCTGGACAATAGCATGCTCACGACCTCTTCACGCAGTCACTGGCAGAAACAGGTTGATTGTGGGCACTATTGTGAGTTAACTGGATCAGTTTCTGGCAATTTTTGACCTTACTCGATGACCGCTAGGTCGCGACGGCTGCATTAACCTTGAGTAAGTCCACGCCTCTTCAAGTCAGTTTAAATATCTAATCCATTCTAGTAACTGCCAATAGTAAGTCTTCCTCGTACTACCCTCTCAATTAATCATAACTCTTGTCAGTCTTTGTATCAAAAACGTGCGTTGCCCCCCACTTCTCCCAGTTCAGCAGTATTCACTCAGGATATATAGGTTGAAGGCAACAGCCTCCGGCCAGCCCACCGATTTCACTGTAGGCCGGCTTATTTACCTTCATCACTGTTAACTAAAATGTCCAAGTATTTCCTTTATATTGCATTCGGCGGCGTCATCACAGCCGACGTCCTCATTGCCGGATCGCTTTGCTTTTCTCTTTCCAAACATCGGTCAGTTTTTCGAAGGTATGTTTCAGCTCCAGCTACTTCTATCCCTTCATTAATTGGACTCTTTCTAGCACCAATTCTCTGATAAATATTGTTATCCTGTACACCATCAATACGAGTAGGTGTTCGCGATACATTTATATTGCGCCGATACTCATCACATTAATCATCTCTAGGTTTACTCACGACGTATGTGTTTTTGTTGTATCGATACTTGGACCGTAGGACCTAACGAACGTTCAAGAATCTGCGCGATTGCCTGTCTTATAACGTCTATAGTCTGGCCGGATCTCATGATCTATATGGCGCTAATCTTCTCGCTCAGTAAATGTAAGTAAGACACCGTATCTGCAGAGCAGTATCTTACCTTTCATTTTCATTCAGTATACGTGAGTAGTCTGCTTGCTGCACTGAACAGCAGGCAGGCTATCTGGGAAAGGTGTTTCGGAGGCGTGTCTCTGCATGGAAGTTCTTCAACTCGTCGGGCGCCCGGACAATCAGTGGGAATAAATTCCTTTTCTTCCAGATTTAGAACTGATCGTTATTGCAGCAGTCTATCATGGTGAAGATGGACCGAGTGGTAGAAGTCGACGATGTGGGCTCAAAGAGCGGTGACCCCGATTTGGAAATGCAGACAAAACTTAGCCATTAATCCATGTGCTTCGCGCGTACCAAGTATTGTATAGTCAGT
>JABAJS010007664.1:18286-48458 GCA_018221635.1 Tephrocybe sp. 10521TJB
AGATCATATCACAGCTCGCAATGTATATGCAACTTTGGTGCCAACAGCTCGGAATTGTGCAACTACAAATCGTGTGGTATATGTTCCATTGCAAAGTCGTCATTTGAAACCTTGGCCTTTGGTGCTCGATTCAACCATGGACGGTAAATGTTCTTGGAATTGACTGTTATGCGCCCTCAGAAACCTTTCTTAATTAGATTCGGAGATGGCATCTATTCTTACCAAAACTCAGCTCTCGCTGATAGATTCGCAACATCGTGTACAAGTTCCCCCTATCGCGTCTCTATCGCCTGCAGCGTTATTGTCGACGGAAGCAGCACCGTAAGCTATTCTCCATTGCATGTTTTGGGTCAACTCTGATGGTCGCGCCTCCAGAATTCGGAAAATGTCCCCATCTTTGTGGATAATTCAAATGCGATAGTGCCTGTCTGTATAATAGTCTATCGAATATAGATATAGACCGGTATTGTCGATATGAGGCCTGTCTTTCGTTTCAAGTTGTGAAAATAATAGAACCATTTCGTATTGGACAAGCTGAGAGAATCCAACGCTAACTATGTCGCTTCGTTCCGGTTGAACCCAGCGGAAGTAGGTGACACCCGGTATACAACCAGGAACGCCGGGCGTATTGCGTCGTTTCTATAGACAACGGTTTCGCTAAAATTCAGACCTCGATGCAGACGAGGCCACCCTATAACCTGTGCTTATAAATTATGCTAATCCTTGAATGAGCAAAAGAGGCGACTTACTGAATGATAGTCAGAAGGAGCTTCTACTAGGTATGGTTGGTCACGGGTTGGAAAAAACGCCTCGCCTATAACAACGCGGCACACTATCATGACTTTTTGGTCAGATGTTTCGTTCGAATTCCCGATGTAGTCATGAGCCTCTTCCACGGTACTTAGGTTATACTTCGGGAAGAGAAGGGCCACCGGCACTTACTGGAGGAACAAGGCGAGGAATATATACCTCTACCAAACCTAAGGTTGACAAAGAGTTGATTTCCGATCCTTAACTTCAGCGAAAGCAGGCTTACCGCGAGAAGTGATTTTTAGTTCCTATTGTTCAATAAGTTCAGTCTAAGCACAATCCGCAGAACGAAAACCCGAACCGATCTTTGCAACGTCAAAGGAGGTTCGCACAATCTGGCAAAGGGAACATGTCGATAGCATGCAAGTTTCCTTGCTTGGACCCACGAGTGAGTCCACGAATGAACAGGCCCTAGTGGTACCATGAAAATGAAGTGCTTCATAGGCATCTAGTGCCTTGGCCCCAAGCGAGTCGCGTACCAGCTTGCTGAAAAGGCGTGTTATTGTCACTCCTGTCCCCCAAAGGATAAGGTATGTCAGGTACGAACCTGTATCGAGAATATGGCCTGAGGCTGTCCGACGTATGGCGGATCTCGAAGATGTCACAAAGGAGTGGCCGGCCCTTGTCTGTGTGTTGCCAGCCCTGTATGAATCTCTCAGCCACTGAAATCCTTCGTTAAAAAGATGAACAATAACTTTATTTGTGTTCTCACCTATCCGATAGGCTCGGCTCGTCACTGGGAGCCGCACAAGCTCGTTTTGAATTTCTTCGGTGCGCCCGAACGAAGGTAATTCGGTTTGTTCTTCTGAGTTTGCGATGATACTCATAGACGTTCCGGGAAAGAAAGGCTCCTTTCATTCTTTATTTAAATGTAGGTAGGCCATCACGTATTGTCGAAAGATTGAACGCAATGTGTTGTTGATCTGCTGAAGCACTGCGAGACACGGTAGAAACGATCAGAAGACAAGATCCAAGATTGCAGATTGCGAAATGAGGAAGTTAACACACTAAGAGCACGAGGTAACGGGTAGATCGCCTGAACGGCATGGCCGAAACCCTTTTGGAAAGCACGTTGCAATTCAAGAGAGGTGAAGTAGTTCGTAGTAAACGCCACAGAACAAGCTTACTATTTCCTCGAGGCATTAAGCCAAGTATGCATGTATTAGATTAAGGAGGCAAAAGGAGGCAGTGCTTCGACTAGTTTCACATGCGGTTATCGCACTGGGATGGTACTTCAGAAAAGGAACCATGGGTTCGTGGTTCTCAATCAGAGGTCTTCACGCGCAATAGTCAAAATGATAAATTGGGCATATGCCGGGGAAAGTACCAATATCGTCGTGCGTTGAGGCTATTTCTGCATCGACTGCTCCTTGCAGATGCGGCTACAAAAGTAATCGCTATCGGACTGAGGCATCTTCAAGCACATGACGCACGGAACTGCCAATCCAGATAAGACGGCTTCCCTGTATGTCGGTCAGTTGGAATGATAAGAGCAGAAAGGGTCTACGCACTCCCCGTGTTCCTCTGAACAATATTCGCTGATCTTAGCCCCTTGTGCATCAGTTTCGACAGGCTCCCAGCAGTCATCGATGCGACACTTGGTAGGCTGCGAAAGAGGAGGAGGAGGAGGAAGAGGGGGCTGAGCGACATGTCCTCGGGCTAGAGGAGCTGGTGTCGAAGAGATAGGCTGTGTCACAGTCGTTGGCGCGCGTAATTGAGAAAATTGGTTCTTCAGTGCAGCAGCTACACGTGAGACGGACGGTTGTTTGGTCGTTCCCTGAGAAGGTTGGGCAGCCTGAGCGACGCGTGCACAGGTCCTTCCGCAGAAATCGAAACCTTGAAATTTAGGACGTTGATGGCATTGCTAGAAAGGGTGATTCAAATGTTTATTTTAAAGGAATATGTTGAACAAAAACTGACAACGCATAGCTTGCTAGAAGTTGCAGAACTCGCGTCGGTCGCGCACGTTCGAGAACAATATAGGTAACCTGCGTGTCTGGGTTTCTGATTGCAGTTCTGCACGGGCAAAGTGAGTCAATGCGCTTCAGAACATCAAAGAAAAACGACTTACGGTGCACAGTTGAGGCTGTTGAGCCAAAGCTGGTAGTGTCCTAGTCAAAGTAGCCATGTCTTGTAGAAGTTGAGAACATGTCGAATCCGCCTTAAAACCCAATCGATGAAGGCATGAGGCTTAGGCAAAAGGCGTAAAGTTTCCGATTATCGCGATAAGCACACAGCATGTTGCCTCAAGGTAGGAAGGTAAGCCTTCTTGTCAAGATATTCAACGAGGTAGTATTAGTAGCAGATCAAAGGTAAAATTTGAACCAACTTGGACAAACAAAAATCTATCTTCACCGGCGACCACGACGACAAAATTGGCCAGGACTTACATGCATTAAAGCTATCTAGGAATTTTCCTCGTAGGCTGAGCCCGAAATGCTAATCGAAATCCTATGCCTAAGCCTCCATGGTCTGAATAGTCCAGATTATTTGAAATCATGCGGATCACGATTTCTGGAAAGGCTTGCTTGGCCACACTACCCACTCATGCCTAGCGGAGTCCAATAACAGCGACGCTTCAGTATTCATAACCTCTCTTTAACGCAAATTATACTTCGCATGTCTATTTTTTCGTGACCTTGCAATTGAACTCTTCGACCATGCACTGTCCCCATGTTCAATCTTCACAGCTCGTCTCCTCCCATACTCTATCAGGTCACCTGTTCTACTGTCTTTGGAAAGGAGCAACCGGGGCTGCGGGGAAACTGCTACTCTCAACGTAGAGAACATTTGTTTCGTCGACATGCAGACGCAGCGTGTTGCTAGACACGAGGCTTGGACGTTCCTAGATTTATTAAAAACATTCTTATTCCTTTGCGAACTGTGGCCTCACTTGCGTGCATCCTGAAGGATTAAATCAGACTGAATTTCCCGTATTGGACGTCCATACCTGATCACATAACAACACTCTCACCGCTTCACGTACGGTCAACCTGTGGCCATGTCTTCGTCGACACAACTTTGTGAGGTAAAACTCTAGACTATTGGACATCTTTTGCAACTGACTTGTCGTCAGAATTGTCACCAACGTCCCCGGTTTTCTGGTCACTCGTATTGCGGGAAGACCTGTGCGACTCAGGCTGCCCAAGATACTACACCTGTGAAGCCACAACCAGCCACTCAAACACCAACTGATCTATGTGATGTGCGTCCATGAATAGTCGTAGTGCAGTCACGAAGAGCTCTAATTCCTACAGAACTGCAATGTGAAACCGAAATTTCGAGAGCCATCAGGCTTTACTCATCCATACTGTGGAAAGACCTGTGCTACCAAATTTGCAAAGTCCACTGAGTGTGTGTCATGTGTTTCTGCCGCAACGCGTCTCAACTTGTTTCGCAGTCTTGGCAAATCTTTGTGCCTTTGGTGCCGCAATGTATCGTCTCCGAAGGCACACTTCTGTGGCAAGACTTGTGCGTCCGCCGCAGAAGCCAAAGGCCCAATCCTTCTTGACGTTCCAAAGGGGCACGAGACGTTCAAGAACGGTTTGTCACATATTACCCTAGACATTGAAATCGACCCCACTGACAACACCGTTAGTTGAGGAGCAATTTACAAGATCATGGCGCCATGATGATAAGCAGCGCCCCGCTGTACGGCGCATCTACAAGATCATTCTTTCACAGGAATCAGAAGCCACCTACAGTCAATATCGGTACGGCTCAGGAACGTTGACAAAGCTCAGCTTTTAATTCCTCGATTACAGAGCCAGTGTAGAGTCTAGAGGCAACTTTATGGCCGCGGGGATGTCCGCTGGGAACGAGAACAGGCGCTGGCATGGTACACGGCGAGAGTGTGCAGTTGGTGATAATGGCCAGACAGCGCTATGTGCATCCTCCACCTGTGCGATGTGCTCCATCATCAAGACCTCGTACGATGTTTCCAAGTGCAGAACCAGCACTTCATTCGAGAGGTAGGTGGTCAATCAAGCGACTTAGCCTTAGCGGACACGCAAGCTAATGGTCCCCAGATTCGGTGCAGGGATCTACACATCCTCGACTTCGTCTAAGTAAGAGTTCCATCTCAGCATCTCTACAATCCTGCTGATCACATCTCCGTCTAGGTCGAACGACTACGCAAGAAATGGCAGCAAGTCTTCTACGAAAGCGATCCTCCTTAATAAGGTTGTAGTTGGGAACGGCTACAAGCTTCGTACAGGTAACTCGAGCTTAAAATCTCCACCGTCTGGATATGATTCAGTGCGTGTCCTTCTATCACCTGCTACGTCTGCTAAATGTTTGCCAGGTACTCGGAGAGAAGGGGAGAGAGTTAAATTATGACGAACTCGTAATCTACAGGAACGACGCCATCCGCCCATCGTTCCTGATCCTCTATGATGCATGAAGGTATTCTCCGGCTACTACCTTCACGATTGCGCCAATATTACCCTTCTCCGAGTCCTCTGCTTTCCCTACTGTCTCTTCGCTCATCTTGTAATTTAACTATTCAAACCGACATTCATAAAAGCCTGGTAGTGTATATATATATGGAAGTCATTTATTAGAGCGTATATAGAAGAAGTACGAGGTTTGAGAATCGCAATTTGGTCGTAGAGGCGTATAAGTATCAGAAAGGTGTGACAGTACAATGTGAAGAAAATAAATATTAAAAATGGTAATGAAAGTAGACATCCGCTCTTGCTCCTCTAATTTCATCCACCATACACGACCAAGTACGCTGGTCTAATGGCATCATCCCTGTAAACGATACACTCGTCATGATTAAGAACAAGGCCCGCCTCGCCTAACACCTACAAAGAATTTAGCACGCCGCTGCACGGGGCGAAACATGCTTACCGAGTCGTATCCCGCTGGCGGCCCCGTCAATCTGACATGGTCTGTCATGAGCTTGCTTCCTTTACCGACTACCACATAGTTGAGAAACATTGCCCTCGTGGTTTTGGCGGTGTTGTTTGTGGCGTAACAATCCGCTCTGCATGGATGTCAAGCTGTATTTTATGAAATCAAGGTCACAAACGTACTTGGACGAAGTCGAGGTTGTGTATATCCCAGCGCCAAATCTAGGAGATACAAATCAGAGGGTCTCTTTCTGTCTCAATATAGGACACGGGGATAGATACCTTCCAAATGAGATGTTGTGTTGCGCCTTGCTCACGTTATACGATGTCCGAATTATGCCACAGATTCCACAGTTGGTAGAGTTACACGTATCGGTCTTTCCATTGTCGCCGATATGACAGTCGCGTTTGGAGCCGTGCCAGCGCCGGCACTGGTTTCCGCTGGGCAATCCACGGCTTCTTTCTACGGTGGCTCTGTCAACGAAAGTCACCGCTATTCGTGAAACGATAAAAAAGTGTGTCATTTTACCGATATGTCTCATAGATACCACGCGAGGACGGCGATAAGACAATCTTGTAGATATTCTGTACCAAGGGCTTTTGTCCGCTGTGTCTCCAGGACTCCTCAAACTGCCTGATGACTGACAAAAGAACATCAGCGTGTATAGCAGTACTGGAAAGGAAATTCATCGTACCACTCTTGAACATGTTGTGATCCTTGGGGATCTGGAGGAGCATCGGGCCCAGGGCTTCAGCGGCATCCCAACAACCTTTGCTGCAGAATGCAGAATCCATATATTGTGCGTTTTGTTGGCACCACAAGCACATCGATCTACCAAGACTAATAAGCACTCTTAGTTGTTGCCTTTGACTGACGAGAATTGGAATCATACTCTTTGTGCCCAAGTCCACAGAAGGAGGACCCCGCGAAAGCTGATTTACCGCAACCAGATATTTGACATAACCCTGTGAGTAAAAATTAACACTCAAATGTCATCTGTAGTTCGAACCATGTACCTGCAGGAATGAGAGGCGCCTGTGACGTTGGTTGTGGGGCAGAGGCTGTTTTCGCTTGTGAAGCACACACTTTACCGCAAAACGAGTGCGCTTTTCCAGTCACGGGGTCGCAATACTTGGGACGTTGGTAACAAACCTAGAATTGTCGTGCACGGTCAGTGAGCGAGAAGTTTATGACATGTTCGCTGACACACATCACAGAGTGAGGATGGTGTGTTCGCTCGAGCCGCCTTGGCTTTGGACCCGCACCCCTTTCCACAATACTGAAATCCGGGGCGGACAGGTCTTTGGTTGCAGTGCTGTCGCAGAATGTGAGCAATGTAGGACGTTTACATATATTTCTCGAGGAGAAGACTCACCGCGCACAGAATTGACATAGTAAGGGATTTAAAGTATTACAAGTCGGATTATCGGGTTCCCAGAGAGGTGAGATCCTTGGAATAGAGAACTCCACTTTAACAAATGATGGAGTTGCCTCGAGGTACAAGCGGTGTGTGGCCTCATGATTTCAGGTTCTACTCGGAACTTGTGGTCGTTCGCCGTGCGCACAAAACTTTTTGATATGGTGCAAGGCCGAACTTGAAGCTTGAAGTAACGAGGGCTTTAAACGAGGTAAACACGAGGCATCCAACAACACCGAATATCTAGAAAAAATCCTTGTAATTGAAGCTCAGGCGAGCAGTAGTAGTATTCAACAGATTCAGTTGTCTGCATCTGTGGATTTCGAAAGGAAGGGAAATAGTGTAAGTTGTCTTCCTTGAAGCAGAGTTGGCCGCCTATTTGTCCCGGAGTTTGATCTGGGGACTTGACCTGTACTTAGGATGCAATACGCTCAGTCGCGAACCTGAATCATGAGACGATGTGCATTCAGGCATGCCGTGTAGAGGAGGTTACAGGTTCGTCTGCGATGTGAAGCCATACATGTATGGGCTCCTTTCGCCATGCATAAGCCTCAAGGAAGCACCTTCACAACGAGGCTTGGTTTTAGATGCATTGGAGGGTCACGTAAACGTTGGGGAAATCACCTTATTACTTGCAATTGCCTTTCACTTACTTTGACGCGATCTTAATTCCACGCCAGTACAATTCGACACTAATCCATCGTGACTTACAACTGCTATGCCAATGGCTACTCGACCCGCGTCCCGGCTGTTCAACCCACGGGGTGAACGATCTCCCAATCGTACCTCACTTCTTCCTCAGTCTGGACATGGCCAAAGAGATTCGAAATATACATCCGCTTCTCCGTCTCCAGTCTCCCCACCTCTTACGCCGGCCCGGGAACAGCCAGGGATTCTGTTCTACCACTCCCACGATCCATATTATGGTTTTACAAATTTCTCTAACCATCCGGTCGTCTACAATGGCAAAAAATATCCCACAAGCGAACATCTCTTCCAGTCCTTCAAAGTGCGCTGCTTCTTGCGTATTATATTTAATTTGACTGACGATTACATTACTTTAGTTCCAGGAACATAAGCCAGATCTTGCTGAACACATCCGAACGTGTTCTGAGAGACCCAGTGTGGCTTTTTCTGAGGCTCGTCGTTTTCAACCGGAGGTTAGACGTGATTGGAAGGCCGTGAATATCGCGAAGGTTTGTTATTATTCATCCTAAGCCTGTTCTGACACTAATCAACAAGCAATGAAGATGGATATTGTCCTCCAGCTCAAATTCGAGCAACATGACGACTTACGAGCAGAGCTCCTCGGAACAGGAGATGCCAATCTCTTTGAGGTCAGTGTCGTCGATGACGTTACACCTCCTTTACTGATGAGGTGCTGCATATTAGGATTCAGACAAGGATGCATTCTGGGGCGTTGGTCCTGATTGGACGGGGCGCAATGAACTAGGAAAAGCCCTGGAGAGGCTTCGAACCAAGCTTCGCAACCAGAACCTTGGTGGTGGTACAACTTCTGCACATGATATCGTCAAATCTCCTACTCGTAAACTTCGAAAACTTGAAGTTGCCGCCCGCGACCCTCCTAACCACAACATCCAACCATTTAGATACAGCGTTCAGTCTCCCAGTGCCACTGCGCAATCTCCGGTTCACATCGATCACGAGTCCCCTGACCACGATGTTCAGTCCCCTAGCGGCGGCCATGGTCTGCAGCTTCCCATCTATGGTGATATTCAAGTTGAATCCGATACCGACCATGCTGCCCTCGTTGTGTTCAAGCGAGAGCTATGCCGTATTCCCGGCTGTAAAAAGCCTGCATATTATGATGGGAAGGTGCAAAGCAACTTTTGTTCGCAGGAACATCGACAGTACGTAATTTTCGGTGTTCAAGCACGAAATTCTAGCTAATGAGCTGCTTCATCAGCGAAGCGGTAACGAGTGGGTTGGTAGAGGCATGCATCAAGTGTCGAAGAATGCCACAATCTGAAGCCGACTTCTTTTGTGGACATGCTTGCAGAGAAGAGGCTTTGAAGAAAACTCAGCGAGCAAGCGTGATTGTGAGGATGTAAGACGGGCGCTTGAAAATGTTGGCATTATATGGGTGTGTGTATGTAAAGTAGCGAATCCAGTATTTCCGAGGAATATTGTTTTTATTAACATCAAGTGCGATTGTAATCTATTATCATCAAAATGTTGAAAAGGAGTGGAGAAAGTTGATTAATCGAGGTAGTTGGTGACTCTGCTAAGTACGCGAAAAAAGCCTTCTGCGGAGGAGACAAGTCACTGATTAACGCCCATTCAACTGCAAAAAGGTGGTGCATACCCTTCAAAGGGCTGGGTGCAGAAAAGAGCTGGTGTTCTTCAGCGCGACAGCGGTGCCAGGTCAGTTGGAAGGTATGGTGAAATTGCTTGTTACAAGATCTGCACTTGAGCGTCCTATGAAAGCGAGGATTAAACGAGGGAATTAAGCAAGCAATAAAAATAAAACCCACTCGTCATGAATCTTGTGGATATGAAGATGATACATGAGAGCTTCGACATTACGGACAACGTCACGGCAGCCAGGACGGTGGCATACAAGAGGATCATCTTCAGTTTTCCCATCTCGTTTCATAATATGCACGGCCTCCTGTAACTGGAGTAGAAGTTAATTGTACGATCCAGATCCAATATGCACATGAGACGACTAAACACCGAATCGTGTAATTCATCGTTGCGAGACTGAGAGAAGATCGCAGATAAGGGGCCCTTTTCAGGGAAAGAAGGATGTGTCGGATTAAATGCGATCGACGCGTCTTCAGGTGCAGTTTCCCAAGACCCACTGCCTGATCCTTGAGACGAGGTTGAAGCACAGCTAGACCCTGTGAGAACAGCTTCCAGGGGCATCCCCGTGCGATATCGAAAGGCGATCTCCTGAGAAGCACTACTTGAAGCCGAGGTGCACGTATCTGAGCTTAGGCTACGTGCAATAGGCGCCACCGGGGCTGAGAATTCCCAAGTGCTATCATCGTCGTCGGCAAAATTCCACTTTGTCTCAAAGCTAGCCTTGGATGGAAAGTATGTCGCGTAACGCTTCTCTGCATTGTATATTCTACCTCCTGAACGCGTTCTAAGCACCAAATTATGAGTGGGCTGCTTGCACAAGTTAAGCATTTCGGCAACGATTTCGTGAGAGAGGCGTGGATCCATGAAGCAGGGGTTGGTTAAGAGGAAGGAGGTTATAAAGCTCATAGAATGAGAGTCGCGTTTATATAACCGAGGACAAGTGGCCAGCTTTGCCTCAGGACCATAGAACTTCACTGGCCACGAATGACCAAGTTTGGTATATAGAGGACACATGGAGTGATCGGCCAGCCTAAAACAGAGCATCCACGCGGCTTTAACCCATAGTTCGCCAGAAAAGTGCATGAGCAGAGCATTGTTCGATTTTCCACAAGGCTAAGAGACACTCCAGAGTCCAAGGCGATTGTTAGGCTAGGGTGGTTGGGCCTATCCGTGTTGTGGCACATATATCACGTGCCTGTAATTTTTGTGATGATCATGATTCCACGACTGCGGTTGATCAAACTCTTTCCGAAAGCTTGGCTGTCGTATAATTTACTCTGGCGTCGAAAATTCTTTTCTCAGCCTAGTATGAAGGGTTTGGAGAATGATCTACCCCAGTGACACAACCTTACCAACAGCGCAAGCCGAACTTGAGGCAGCGGGGCTTCAGGGGCCTGTGCCACTCACTGGCATGGCATGTCAAAATCCTTGTCCTGGCCTACGATCATGAAATTCCAGGGAACTAGTTTCAATAAATTGGAGCTCTCTGTGTGTTCTGGCTCTATACATTTTTGGACACAGTATTTCAGAGATGACTCAGACCTACTCTCGCATCCGCAGATTGGATATCTATTCAATGAATACACTAGAAGCAATTCAAATCTGACTGCTCCATGTTGCATTTGACAGCGGGTAGGAGTTTAAAAGCGGTTCAAGATCAGAAAACAGCGAACGCCTAGGGCCAACAAAACCATTCTCTTGTAGCATGAATAGATCGGACGACGTAGCGTGTTAGATGTGAGTGTTTCTCACTAGTAACCTAAACATGTGAGCATTAATTGAACGATGCAGACGTACCTCTCACTTCCCTGTTGCCTTAGGACGATCTGCACGATAAATTCATCACTTTATCACTTCACTTATCACTGCATCGTGAGCAACTTACTCATTAATGTCAAGCCGGAGCTTCGCCTATGCCTTTCTAGTTCGTGAACCTACTTTCAGTGTCATTCCAGCCATGACATTAGATCTGGAATGTTTTGTAAAGACAGGGATGCATTGAACTGTTCCTGATCGCCCTGCTCATAATGTTGTCATGGCGTATTGTGATCCGTCAAGTCTCCACTCGTTCTTCTCATCCGCTTCGATCGCCGCCTAGTGTCCCCGCTCTAAAGCTCGCATCTTCGCAACGGAGGCGCGCGTACCTTTCGGCCGCCTTCTAGATTTTGACCAGAAAGTGGACATATAAACACTGAGATGTGACTCTACCTCGTTCTACATCTCCCTGCTATCACACAAGCCCCATGGAATCACAGTCACCGATACCGTCATTTCATGACTCACAGCCCGAGTCCAGCGTAAGTATCATCGTGCTTATCTGTCTTCAAGATGGTCGTCAACTCATTGCTCTACAGACTTCCTCGAAGGATGCCATCGTCGCGTCTATATCGTTCCCCAACGATGATTCTTCACTCACATCGTGGTTCACACCTGCCCTTCGAACTCATCCTCACACCGACCGTTTTGTCGTTATCGAAGCATCCCTCACATCAGTGAAGTACGCGATCTACCATGCCGTCGGCTACTGCACCCGTCATGTCATCATTAATCGTGACGCCACCGCCACTATATATCTCCAAACTGTCATGATCGCGGGCTTCATTGGCGGTGCAATCTTTACCATCCCGTACCTCCTTCTCCTTGGTCGACAAGAGGATACCAGCCCACATATATCCGAGGTCATGCCCGATCTTGAATTTGACTGGCTGTGGTGTTTGGCGGCTGAGATGCTTTACAGCGCCATCGCTGGTGGTGTAGGGATGTTGGCTGTGGGTGTTTGGAGTTTTGATGACATTCTTTCGGGGATATTGAATGGCCTGAGTGGACCTCTGATTTTGTACACGTCCTTGTATTTTTTATTGAGGGTTGTACTAGGGGCTATTGGGGTTGTCGTCAATCGTTTGTAATACCTTGTTCTCTATTCAGTTGGAGAGTGATGATTGTGAATTGAAAAATTCCCCACTCAGAAAGTATTCCCTGGTGAAACAGGGTTGATGCGCACAACTATTCAGTGAACTCGCGCTGCGTTGCGTTGCGTTACATAAATTCGGGGACTGTAGTACTTGAAGAATGATGATAAAGGTGATATATAACGAGCTATCGTAGAATTATGTTACTATAAGTATTCGATGTCCAATGTCGAAACGTTGATAAGTCAGGAATAAACAAATTGTGAAAGGCGTCACATCTCGGATAAATCGATCACTTCACCCGGAAGGAACACGGGATGACGCTCTCTCTTGACTTTCTTATTCGATTTCGATTTCGAGCCATTCTTCGCCATCTTCGCTTCGAGACTGCTGACCTGCTCCTAGATTCCATGTAGATGAACAGCCGAATTTATTGTCCGCAACTAACTGGACTTACGAGCAATGCTTTCAACCGGGCCTGATCCTGATCCCCTTCATCGTCATCAGCGTCTTCAGGTGCATCTTCGTCCTCGCCATTCTCGCCAGCATTCTCGGAAGCCTTCCGCTTGTCTCCCGTCATGGGAGCAGCAGTAGGGGAAGGGGCAATACCGTCAGCTCGAAGAATATCTGATCAAAGGTTCAATTAGGCCGAGCGAACGACGTGACCAGAAGTTAAGTGACTGACCGATGGAACGATATTTGAATGACATTGTCCCCAACGTTGAGAGTTTAGTTGCTTTAAAGAAGGATGTAGCTGGTATAATGGTTTCAGGTCCGAGTCTGAATTGAAGGTCAAATTGATATTCAGACACATAGATGTGCAATATGGGCTTACTTGATCTTGTGAACTACTGCCTTTTTGGAGCGTTCGTGGACTTTCTGTTCGGTGAAGTTGGGCACAGTTCCAGAAAAAGGAGCGTTCCTTGAAGTGATTAGAACCTCCTTGACTTCTAAGGTGATATCACCAAGGTTCTTCGTATTCGTGGAATGAAGGAAATCATCGTCATCTGTCCGCAAGTTAATTGAGAATCAGAATGAAAATGATTGTTTTCAACCTGTGAGCTCGATAGGAGAAAACATCAGGGGTTTGCTTGTCGTTGTCGAAGTCAAGACAGAGTCCCATGTTGTGTAATTCATCATTCCTTTATCAAAGACGCTTCCCCTGACAAACGATCCGTCTGCATAAGCATAAACGCCGGTGTCGACATCTCGGTTTCGCAAGGACTTCACAGTAATGGAGAAGGACTGGGATTTATCAGCGCGGTTTGTTTTGACCGAGTGAAGAACTAACCTTTCCTGCCTTTGAAGGGATCCAGCATGACACATTGTTGTCATCCTCATCGTATTTTGTTTCATACTCTGGCAACTCTTCATCGTCGACGACGATATGCACCTCGAAATCCAGAAGTTTCATTTGAGCAGCGACTGCTTGTACGGCTCAATAATGAAAAAGAAGTAAATAAAAAAAGTGTAAGAGCTTTCAAAAAAGCTGCCTGTAAGCTCTTTAACGTATAAAGGCGACGCCGGGACAAGTGAATCACGAAGGACCGTCGGTATCCAGATGCTGCCACGGTACTATGTATGACGGGTAAATTTTGTTCTAACTGAGGTTTACAATTCAAGAGACGCGTCTGCGGTAGATAAATGTCTGACATTACCAGACGTGGCTTGTAAGTTGTTGGTGCATGAAGTGAAGATAAAATTACATAATCAATGATCGCCTTTGATATCAAAAATAAATGTATCCCTTTCTTTTCGGGTTTAAACTATATAATCTTTGGAAAGTCCACAGGTATCGCAACGTAAGAATCGTGCCAAAGTTTTTATGACCTGCAGGGCGAAAGAGCGATAAATATGACCTACCATGTGCAAAAACCGTTGATGGTGGTCACGACTCGGAGAACGATCGTATATTCCACTCTGCTCTCCCAGGATATAGACGTACCTATAGTTCACACAGACGTCGCACCTGCGTAGGCCATCATGCATCAACTCTGAGCATTGTTGATGAGGCACCCGAGTTGTGCCCCTCACTTGAGAAACAGCAAGTTGATCCTGGACTTTCGGGACGGCGGCGGCGGCGGGTGTTGACGACAGAGTAGATTCCAAACAACGGTGGTGACAAGAGTCGGCGGCCGACAGGGTTCCAGTCTGACTGAGATCGACCTCCGGATATCTGTCAGTCGTCGCTGAAGCTACTAGAGGCCTACTGAGGGTGAGTGCGATCGAACGTCGGCAACAAGCTTGATGTTCCAAGGGGAGAAAGTTGACGTGTGCATCTGAGTTCCACCCTATCATCGAGGATAACGTTAGATGGAGTGGCGGGGGACGACTAGCCTTGTAGAAATTGGCGTGAGAAGGACACCCACTTTGATGACTGAAGCTAGACAGTCCCTTTGAAGCTTCATGATTTAACATGCCGTTTGAGTACAAATCTAACCACAACGTGTGGATCGGTTAGGTGTGATGTCAGTGGTCAATGTCATGCATCGCCGATGCAATATGATGCGATTTCACCGCTTCTGTGATTTACAGAGGCTGTCGACAACGTTTCACATCAGAGGGATTGTCCATTTTCTAAGGAGCGAGAAATTATTCGCCGTTGAAAGTCAATATCTAGGGAAAAGGATCAAAGACGAAGGTGAATAGCAAGAAATAGAGATTTTTATCGAGTGAAAGTCCAGGTTGTAACAGGCCAGCATAGACTCTGTAATCTCGATATCTTGCTGACTGAGACTCGCGAAGAGAGCGTTGAGCTGAGGAGGAGAGCATGATTCGGACACGGACCATCATGGAGAGTGATAGTTTTAATAATGGTCTTGCCGGTAACAGTTATCCGGGGTTTCCGGGAGGTTTCCGGGAAGCCTGGCCTACTAGTTGGACTATAATGAAAGTAGTGCTGTTCAAAAGTAAGAGAATCATTGCGATGGCAAACGTGCGTGATTCGACTTCCGCTGCTTTTTTCAGGCCTCCTTCCGCCGCCCGCGTCCTTTGAATGGCAAATACCTGTGGACGAACACTAAATTAGCGTGGGCTCGTGTTTCTTACGACATGGTCAAGTGCATGCAAGTTCACAATGTCCTTGAGCGCTGTATGAGTTGGGAAGAGTTCCACAGGGGTGAGGTAGCGGGTTGCTGAGGTTTCCTGGAAGCGTTGCGTGTTGAAACAATCACCATATAATTTACGACTCTGGAGTATAAAAAACAGCCTGCTGTGAACTCCTTTATAGCATGTCTACTTCAAGCATGACGGGAAATCACAGTGTGCAATGGTCAGCAATCGGATGAAGTGCTTTGTTTCTCGACATCATTCCCAGAGTGGCAATCGTCGACGACGGCTATTGCTTGTTCGATGTGCACCGCGATCGACTGTCAAACAAGTTCTATCATATGGCAATACATCAAGGAATTGCAAACTATCATTCACCTTAGATGAAAAGCGGCGGTGTGTGGCGGGAAGAACTACAACTTTACCGCTGAAACATTTCTCCCATAATGCCTGCCTGCTGTTGAGGGCAGCAAGTAAATTGCTCAAATATACTGCAAGGCTATCAAGTAGATATCGATGGATAGAGTGGGGTAGAACTTACTCTTACTCAATGAGAAGAAGATCGCTAGATATACAAAGGTTGTGGGCCAGATAATAAAACTGACAATACAGGCCGCAAAGCAAATACTAGATATGTATAATCTCATCAATACATTGATCGACGAAGAATTTTGGGCATACGTTGTAAGTAGACCTAATGCATGAAAAGACGTCATTGGAATGGCGAAAGAAGGAAACATTCAGCCTACTCGTGTTGATGGTGTACATCATGAGGACGTTGATCACCGAGTTAATGCTATGAAGTCGTGAGATGTTGGGTTTCGTCATCTGATGAGCGGACATACTTGCCGAATCCCGTCCGATATTTTGAAAGTGCAACACAGAGTGAACCCGCAATGAGAACGTCGCTCGCGATGCCAAATCCCGCCGCAATATATAGATAATCCTGAAAATTTGTGTCAAAGTGGAAGGAACAAATGAAAAAAAAAAGAGAAACTTGCCATAAATGATGCGGTGTCGTGAAAATTCCCCACGATAAATCTGCACATAGTCAGAAATACTATATGTCATAAAAAATTCATGACATACAGCTTCGAAAGAAAGACTAGCCACAGTAAGTTAAAGGTTGGCACCTATCCATTTCTAAGAGACCACATACTGGTAGAGCAGACTAAATAAAAAATGGGACGACGGGCTTCAGGACGTGTCGGAACATACGGAAATCAGAAGGTTCTCACCTAACACAACGGTAGTTGACATGACCTTCCCCAAGACGTACACGTGAATATAAGTCCTGGTTCAAAGAACAGGTACCACACACGATGAACATGACCAGCATGCTGTTTTTCCTCGTTACTTTTAGGGGAAAACGTCGTCAAATATACACTGGTCTTCCTGAAGGCCGGGACATACGGAGCCAAATTCGGCGACAAAAAATGCTGTCTTAACATATTAAACACAGAAGGTGCACGGTCACTTAAGTTATCATACCCTCGGACAATAGTGTCGCTGCACTCCTACAAGGTTTGTGACCGCGGATTAACGTTAGCACTTCTAACTTCACAAGGGCATACCACGAGATAAATTTGGGCCTGCGTATTTGTTACGGGCCGACGGTCAAGGAATATATGACATTGCTTACAATGATACTCCTGGATAGAAATAGGTGAGAATAGGAAGGCCAGTAACGAGCAAAGAGAAGCACCAAACTGGGTAACGGAAAGCACCGATATTCCCGAAAGCCAACACGGCATAATGGTAGACAGCATGCGTAATGAACGCCGTGTGAATGGTATCCAAAAACCTGTATCTCTACCGTGAAGCCCACTCTTTAAATAAGACAAAATCAATTCACCAAAGAAAGATAATCTGAAATTTAAAGCAATGAAAGATACGCGTCAACCGACAAACCACGACATCTAGCATACCAGAACTCTGAACAGTCGAGAGTCACGAGTTGTCTTGCAATATGTGACCATTTGGATACATGTAGTACCGTAGATGCTGCCAGAGTCGATCTGTGAGTCTTATCTTTCGATCGGCTGAGAGTCTGGAACTTACACTGCGGCCATAACACAACCGACAAGGGTGGCGCCTAATGACGTTTCAACTGCCGACGAGGTCATGCTCGATGTGTGGGATGAAGAGTGTCTGAGGAAATGATGTCCTGGAAAGCTTCTTTGGCATAGGAAATATCATTCTAGCTTATATCTGCAGCGATTCCCTCTAGACTAACTTTAGAAAGGCAACGCGATGGTTACATCTAAAGATGATCAGAGAAAAATTAAAAACCTACCTAAAGGGAAGCAGCTTCTTATTCCAAAGAGGTATAGCATTGGAAGAAAAAAACAATACAGTGACTGTTCTGCGATCCGAACCAGCCAGAAGGCGTGTTTCCATGGAGAGCATTTTTTTTTTCGTTCTGGACGTCAGATGCTTGTACTACTAATCGGCAGAGTAGACGGCGTCTGGAGTTGACTTGCTCACGAACAAAAAAAAATTGGCAGGCTGTGCAAAATATTGATGCATTGCGACCAGCATTACGGTTCGTCTGGCCGTTCAACCTACAATATTGTCAGGCGTGTGATGAACAAATGAATTATGCCAGAACAATAATACGCACTATGATACATCCTGAAAAGGCATTCATTCGGTCTTTCGGCGAAGGTTGCGCGTTGCTTGTAACCAAGATGAGAGTGTAGTTTGGTCGGCGGGAGGCCATCCTTGATCCTTACAAATTTGAGCTTCCCCGATATGCATTCGTCACCTGTATTATTTGAATTAGTGGTGGCGCCATGGCAGAAGCCCACATGCTTTCAAGTTTCTAAGTTGCAACTTAGGCAAGTCAGAAGGGCGCGTTACTCTGGAAAGATAAGGGAATGGTATAATATAGCGTGTTTGATGTTGCTGATACACAATAGAGCTGAGGCCTCACCTAGAGTGGGGCATCGCGATCTTTTCTTAAGTAAATAAAACTCGTACATCACAAGGCTGCGTTCCATATGTTGCGCCCATTAGTCACAGCCGAAGGGATGTTACCAGTAGCACGCAGAACTGCATCAGGGGCGAACTTTTCCGCAAGCACGGCGAGCTTTGAACGATATTCATCCCCGCCTATGTAGGCGCCACACATGCGGCGTTTCCCTGTGAACGCCGAGCGGCCATGGAGAACCCGGTGATTGTCGAAAACTATTGGTTCATCTTTATAAGCTACGCAGCCTCCGCCCAAGGTAGAGACAGAAAAGTTGCTCACCGACAGCCGTTCCTGATTGCAATTGAAGCCAGTATTCAGAATCTGGGCTCGTCAGACATTTGTTCCACAGGCGAATTGCGCTGTACCTGAAGTAAAGCGTAAGTTTCATCATGAAAACAGGGAAGGAAAGAGTGGGTACCATTCGTCAACGAGATGCGGGTCAAGATGGCTCATGACGCTCCTGTCATCGTTGTTCCATCTTACTTGTATCAACTCCCCGGTTGTCGCATCGTGTCCAAGGACTGGGTAGCCCGTTGGTGGGTAGGGACGGTACATCACTGAATGTTCTCCAGCTGCGTGGGCAGGAACGTGTACTTTAGAAAGCAGTTCGTACGCATCAGGATGCACATCCTTGAGTATGGAGGCAGCGTAGAAGCCGTCCACGAGGAGAGAGGCACCGCCGGTGCCGTCTGTGTGGGAGAGAAGATGGAATAGCTGCAGCCCGCAGGGATCTGTCTGATCGTGCGTCAGATTTAAGAATTAGTAAAAAGGAAAAATGAATTACGAAATAGGTAGTATCTGTGTGAGCGCCAAGAGCGACGTTCGTATACGCAAGGTCGCCCTTGGCTAGATCTGCCGTGAAATCCCAGAAACCGCCGTCTATCACGCAATAAGTATCCGTGTATGTCTCAAGCACTAGAGACTTACAATGTGTCTGTCGGATGAAACCGATTCGTTCAACAAGTTTCTGTGTCGCTTCTGGTGTAGGTGGTACGCCTTCTACCAGCGAAAATCCGAATTTGTTCTGCGTAAAGTCAGGCAACCGATAAGACCAAATAAAATGCTCAACGCACAATGTTTGATAACCACTTAAACAGCCCCTTATCTTCTTCGTTCATTGCCTCATCGTACTTTATCGTCGGTGGTGATTGCCCTATCTTTGCTCCCCAAAGAACTTTCCTGTGCGCTTATCAGCTGAAGTAATTTTGAAAATAAGGTGATATACGAACTCATCCAAGGGTTCAGTTTTGGGGATCACAGGGTCGTATGAGTTGCGTTGTAGCCAAGACCAGGGGTATAAAGATATGTGTGAATCGGCAGAAGGCCCTGTAACGAGTTATTGAACGTTCTGTAGAGTCATAGTCGTGGAACTTGAAACGTACATGATACCTCTAGGCCGTCTACTTTTGGTTCTACGCGAACAGGTGCGATATCGTGCGGTATCTGAGGTGAGAAAATGTCGGAGACGTACTGCAGGGCAAATCAAAAGGATGGACATACCGCAAACGTGTCCAAAAGGCGTTGTTTAGTGGCCGCATGAAAACACTTAGGACATCTGCAGTGATCTCGCAGCCATATGTTATGACTGCAACTCAATCAATATCACACCAAGGAAAGTCCTAATAAAACGCACAATCGTGACCACGTCCGTGTGTCCCATCCAATCGCTACCTTGTTGTCGCCAGTACTCACTATCGGCAAATCATCTGGCGACACCTCCGCCACCTGTATAGGTTGATCTTCCCCGTGTGTCCGTGTTCGTATTGCAGCGGCAGATGCCGTCCCCCGCTTTAGATGTGCAAGTCCACGCTAATGAAATCCCTTAATGCAAGCAAATTTTAGTCAAAGTTGTACGTACTATTGTTGATATACGTAGAGCCGAGAGTCCTGGGGTCGTTCTGCACAAGGTCCTACCGTACCCCAGCATGGTGGGGAGCGGTGGATGAAGTCGTCGACGTCGGGCAGTCCAGTGAGTATGCCGGCTTGCCGTGGTTGTCGTCAGAGTCACGTGTACATATTATGTGCACACATGATGTATGAATTAGGCGCGACGCGACGCGTTGGAACAATAAAGACGCGGCAATTTACATAAAGCTTCATCTACTGAATACATTATTTTATAAATCGCCTGCTAGCTTGATTTGAGCGCGTGTTATGATAAACTTATAACTTTAAGTGATCTGAAAATCCCACGTTCATCATTCAATCAAAATCACTTACCACACATTTGAACCATAGTAACAATATACACATCTGCCATCGGAAGGATACTGCTGCGAAAATGGTGGAGATAAACGGATTCTCCGCCTGGGTGACCGTCGATGGGGTAGAGCTTCCGCAGTACGACGTCCAATTTAATCTGGACGCGAAACAGGCGATTTGCTGGATTCCTTCAGAGACCAACAAGGTCAGTCGGGTCGTCCTTCTATGAGCCGAGTAGATACATCTGATATCCCCGTGACTGTGCGTAGCAGTTTACCGTGTGCTGGCGAGATCCTCTCGGGGTCGTCGGCACTGCGGGATATCTGGCGGTTGACGGCACACCATGTGGCGCGAAGCACATGTATTCGGCCGCACAACGGCCTTTCGGACGCGTCGATGTCGTACAGAAGAGCTCGGTTGCTACTTCAACGACGACAGAAAGGCCTCTGGCATTTGCTCGTCTCGAACTAACGGGTGAGTGTTGTGATCAGGAAACGGATGAAAGTCTTAACTTCATAATACAGACCTAGACCTATATCTGGACATCCCTGCTTCACCAGATCTTGGAGACATAAGACTGGACATCTTTGAGGTTAGCATAGAAGGCAAGACCCGGTTTGTGCAACCTGGAATGCCCCCCGACGACCAATTGCTTCATGAACGTACAAAGAAGGCCTTCGGGCATCGTGTCAAGTGGGTTCCTTTTGCCTCTTGTCCAATCTATCTGTTGTTCACTCCCAATTTTCAGGCTTGGCCATGAAGCAGCATGTAAAGAGAAGAGGTTCGTAACGATTAAGAAGATATGCCACCTGTGTACGTTCATCTTTCGCTATCGCCCAATAGGTACTTCACCATCGTCTTTCCGGTCTTTTGCTAGAGATTCATATACAACGCAGATGTTTTGAAAGCAAATGGTATCATTACAGTTGAAGGATCTTCCGCGAAACGACGACGACAAACACCTGTTGAGAGTGGCGTGATTGATCTTACTATAGATGACTTGGGCGAAAGGGTAAGTCAGATCCAGAATGGATGACCTTGTCTTCAGGCAGACCATTTTTGACCAGGACACAAAGAGAGTGAAAATGGAGGCGATAAACACTGCAGTCAAGGCTGAGATTAAGATGGAATTTATAAAAACAGAGATTAAGACGGAGACAGAGTTCAACAGAGGGATCAAGCCCGAGTTGCTGGAACATCTGCGAACCTCCCGTGAGCCCTGTCGTGAAGTGCTTGATCTGACTGTAAGCATTCGAACTCTCTCTTTCTTGAATATATCTTCATTACCGCCTGCAGTAATATATGATGGTTGGGGTTGTCGAGCCCGATCATGTTATTTTGCCATATATTTTGTACTTTATGGGGATGATGTCTTGTTGTCCTGGGTCACTTTGCGACCATATATGATTGTGACAGAATACACCGTTGTATGTAGGCCAGTCGAAAGCGGTCATGTGAAGGAAATTGCAGTCCGACTGTAGTTCGAAGACATCCCACCCTTTGATCACGAGCAGATCGAGATGGAACAGCGCACCGTGCGGGTCGACCCAGGGGTTGAGCAATTATAGATTCTGTGGGGTGTGTCAGCTCAAGCGAAGTGCAGGTGTAGAGGTACGAGCGCAAGCTGTTGGTGCACGGCGAGGAAGAAAGGGCCCTGGTTCTCTACCCATGCGACTCGTGATGAATGCGCCGATGAAGGTACGCTTGTGGGTGAACATAACACGGTCTACCGCCTGGCCGTATTCTGTAGCTAGTTGGTTATGTCTCTATTGCAATTGTAAGGATAGAAAACAAACCTTCGCGGTGACGATATACACCTCTGCTAGTTGCAGCAGATTATGGGCGTGCCAACCTGAAAAAAGTTTGCGTTGCACGAAAAGGAATATAAAAAATTGAAGAATTGCCAGATTTGGTAATCCGGTAATATGCTACTCCGATCCCGAGGCGCCGACGCTGCGCGAGACTGCGTCTTACATAGCATGTAAATTTTCTATTAATTCGTAGGTAGTATAAGTAGTTATGTAGATTGAACCAAACTCCTTATGAGTTTGTAATACAGTGGCCTAACGGCCCAGGTGTGCAGCTATCAAATCACTCTTATTTCCAACTTAAAACAACTTACAACCGCTCATAACAGCCTGAATGAACAACTTGTCATGCTCTTGTGCCTCTTGCTGTAGTCGCCTCGTCCACCACCTCTCGTTATCGATAGCCTCTCCCCAGCTATGTCTGTCCTTCATTTCTGTCATCCTCGCGCTTCCGCTCCGCCAGCGTACGCCACAGCCTGGCTCCCGGAGGCCAGTTCACACGATGTTATGCATGAGTCACTCAGAATATCCACGCTCACGTCCATGTCCCGCTCAACCTGGTGCAGGAACACCATGCGACCGCGTATCCCCCTGGTGGATCCAAGTATGCATGTTGGGTTCCTGTTGTGATGAGAGGGAGTAGGTGACTGACGGTAAGAATCAACCCTCGCAAATGAACTACAATGCAAGGTGTCGTTATTGACCTGCAATTTGAATCATACTCTCACGCGGCCTAGCCAAACCCAAGTATTCACCAACTCCCACAATCCACCAGGCGGTACTCGATTGGGTGGAATGCTGCTCACTAGCGCTACTACAGGCGCTTGAGCGTCGAAGCTTTCTACAGACAGGACTGCACTCAGACAGGAACACAGATCGTGTATGGAGTATGTATTCCTAAGCGACATGCAATGCAGCACCATATCTTTAGAACAATCGGACCGACTCATGGAATAGTGCATGCTATGTACCCACAGCGAACTATTACCTGGCTGGAGGAATATGGACCTATCATTGATGCCTCGGTTCAAAGCGGACAACGAGAGGCCGGGTTGCTCGAGTTTGCAGGAGACTCAATTGTGATTTGCTCATTTTGATGGTTCGTTGTACAGAAGGAGGAGGAGGAGGAGTTTATTATACTGACGCGGTCCCCAATGGGAACAATCAGTTCATCGTGACTACAGGATATCTACTCTGCTCCTTAGTAAAATAGTTTTATGTACTTAAATCTACCGTTCGCCACCCTATCCTGCCACGATGCACATAATCCACAGGTCACGGATTTCAAGGTCTGTCACCCTCAACTGATTGTCAGATTACCATTCCTTCGTCGAGACGTAAGCTACTCCCTGAGCGAAAGGTTTCAAAAATTTTTTACGACGATACCATACCTGTGAGGTTTCCAAATCCCCTTGTTAACGAAGTGGCTCTACGCACATCTAATATTTCCACAAATTCATGCATTAATATTATATGTAGTATCACTGTCCCGGCTATCTTTGCGCCCGCGTTTTATTGTAATATCATGTGGCAAGCCCTCAAACTCAAGTACCATGGTTGTTCGAGCCTCAACCGGCGTTTGGCCCATCACCGAAACTTTAACCAGGTAAAGCAATGGAAGAGATAATCATTGTGGCGCTTTCAGCGGAAACCTCTCCTGAATCGGGTAAACAGGAATGGATCTCGCATCCCAAATGCCTTCAGATCCGGAGGAGATGAGAGAGAGACGCGCTTCAAAACATAGATACTAATTACCATACAGCGTGGAAGCCATGTGCTCAGCTTCTTTAGAGCTTAAGGGCCAGATAAAAGAATCCTTTCCTAACAAGGGAGTGAAAGTCAGGTAGTGCAAGAGGATTTCGGCCTCCTAGCAAGCAAAATGTACGTTACGTAGAAAGGGCTCATGCAATTTATGCCTCCCTCGGCCCTGTACACGATGGTCAACGCTACGCCCTCACCGCTCCATCCTAACATTTGAAGTGCCAGCCACCGCTCCTACTGGTTACTCGGTACATAGCACTGGGCTTGAAATACACCGGAGGCGATACTCTGGTCAAAGACATATTTGGACTCTTCGGGTGTGACTCACTATTTGACAACCTGGGCGAGGAATAAATAGTCCATCCTTAAACGCGAGGTAGCGTTGGGCACTTCCGGTTCTCCAACTTCAGGAATTTTTCGTGATTAGAATGTGTGCCCCTGTAGATCGGCGAAGCAAAAAAGTGTATAGCGAACCTCATTTTACCACTCCTCATCATCATATTTGGGATAGCGCGCATCCATCCTGAAAAAGACCATATATTCGTTGTTGCTTCAAGCTGTAGTACACAAAGAGAGTCCAGTTGATTTACTATGGCCTGCATGGCAGCCGCGCGAGAAGAACAGTCCATTCTTCGAACGTGAGGTAATTCAACCCACTAGCAGCAGACTGGCAGCATGTGTAAGCAGTTTGCGATCGTTGAGAAAATATGTCGAAGTGCGAACCTTGATAGGAGCGGAGAGCTAACTCCGAGTCCGAGACTTGTTAACAATTAATTAACAAACAATACTTGCAAAATCTTCCTCGAGATCCACGATTCCTGCCTGCACGATTCAATACATATGTATCCATCTCGGTGGGTGTATGTAGCAAGGTGGAGACCGCTTCTAATACAGAAGCGGAATGAAAGAAAAGATACTTAATTACACGACCTCCCCGTGCTGCAATTTTTTTCACTTGTCAGACGTGAAGATTTTAAGGCACTCCTCTATAGCGCCTCAGATCCGTAAGATCCTTATTGACATCATATCGATCGGCCAGGGTGAAGGCTGATATGGTTCTATGTACAGATCCACCGACTCCGACCCGACCCGAGGACCGCAATGGGCGGAATCACATTGCCAACGGTTGGCCGGCTGGCCAGCCATTCTTTGTGAGAACGTGTTTCTGAATTACCATTGTCTTGTGGTTTCTGGGCCATCTGGTACTTTCCAGAATGGCGACTGGGTAAAATTCATTCTTATGTGACATTACTAGCTCCTCCAAACTCTTTCGCTTGTGCGAAATCAGCAAATGGCTCGTCACCGAAAGTCTGTATTAACCCCAGGCACGTACGTCGCCAGAACTGCGTTTAATCGCGTGGAACCCATTCAAGGTGAGGATGTTGTACATTGAATGCACCAATATAGTGACGGGTGACCTCTCACCTTTTGCCAATTCAGGTCCCCTAAACGGTGACTACAGTCGACGCATCTCGGAGGAATTTCTTCCAATTGCTAAACCGAAATTCCTAATATGGGTTGGATGTGGGTCCTACAAAACAGGATAACAGGAGCTCTCATAGTCCCGTGGCATGTTAATTTACCTTTCCTTACTTTAGCGCATAACAGTCGATCCATTTTAAACGGGCATCCCTCTGAAGCGAGCAGAGGGGAGTCTGACGTAGCGAACAGACAGTCACTGAACGCCACACGCACAACCCCACTGAGTGGCCGACAGAGAACCCGCCACTGCTCGAAATGTGTCTTACGATTACTGTCATATAGCCCAATTCAATCATTTCCCCCCGACCAATACATATTGGGCCTAGTCAGCTAAGGATTCACCTCACCGCCGAGATCAAGAAGCCGAGATCGTGCCGCTGTGAATCCCTAGATCTATTCACGATGTGGTATAAGGAGTTGGCAACCTGCACTCAAGCCCGTCGCTTCAAAGTTGTTCCCCTTCGCCTAGAGGATCCTATCGGCCATGACTGGAATCTCTGTCGCTCTGTCTTTGGGTGCCATTCTCGTCGGACTCGTCATCTCTGCCATGTGAGTCATCTAGGCGACCTCCATCGACGCCTCACTAACGCTTCTTCATAGGATCTATGGTGCTACGTGCTTTCAAATGTTCACCTTCTTTCAGGAATCTCGGGATCCCCCTTCGTTTAAAGCGCTCGTGAGTTATGAGTTCTACACCTATTCTCAATGACGTGATGAAGCTCGTTTTCTAGATAACTTTTCTTATGTAAAAACTTCTCGCACCTTCTCCGATATCACATTGAATCCCCAATAATATACAGGCTCCTTGATACTGGTCACATGGTGCTCACTACGCATTCTGTGTATCATTATGCTGTCAGGAATTTTGGAGATCAGGACGCGTTACAAAAACCTGTTTGGTATGTGATTCAAGCTAGTTTTTGAGCTTATTTTCCGACAAGTCGACCTTGATTTGACAGGAGTATCTTGGCAAGTGGCTATCAGCCTATATCACAGCTTAAAGCTCATTTCTCAAGGGATGTAGTCTCAAGTATATCTCGCGGTACAATTCATGCCCTTCGTTCTGTAGCATGCTTTAACGGTTGAAACATAGACGTGGAGTGACACAATCGTTCGAGGGTGAGTCCACCCTTTAGTTTAATTAATTGTCAGTGACGTCTTACAAAACTATAGGATCTATTGTCGTCGAATCTGGCTACGTGAGTGCTTTGTACAACCCGTCGATGCTCGCCTTATTATTCCTTGTCAGTGTCCCATAAGAACAGCCTGCTCGCGGGATGTATCGTAAGTTGTTCACTCCTTCGAACGCGGAACCCTCATTTTATACAAAACCAGGTGACAATGGCTTCAATGACTTTCAGTAAGCATAATCCCGTCTTCACGAGGTGTGAATGGTATTTATAGCCCATGTCTAGTTTTTGCCAATAGTGAGAGCCCCACTTTCGCCTAGTTCCTTTCCAACTAACTGTTCTCTCCTAGTCTTTGCGACAAAAACGTACGTTACTGTATACCACGATATTCTTTAGGTTTGGTGACGAAGCTTCTCAGGTTGACTGGGCATCTGAAGACCTTTGATGACACAGTTCAATTCGTAGTAGGCCTATCCATTCATACCGGGTTCTCACTATGATCTCACCAAAATTCCAGCATTACCTCTATGTCGCGTTCGCTGGAGTGATTATCGGTGACATCCTTATTGCCGGTTCACTTTGCATAGCGCTTTCCACATATAGGACTGGATTTCGACAGTATGTTTGTACTACCCGCATGCGCTGCTTTCATCTGATGGTCTTCGTGTTTTAGTACCAATTCTTTGATCAATGAGATCATCATGTACACAATCAATACATGTGAGTGTCGATTCTGTCCCTCCTGTCGTTATTTGCTCATCACTATCATCAGCTTTACTCACAACGTACGTCTTTCAAGTCTTTGTCCGAAAGAAAAGCTGTGTTTATGGGAATATACGAAAGTATTTGCGCCATTGCATGTGTCATTGCCTCAGTGAGGTGGCCGAAGACCATGGTTTACATGGCCCTCATCTTCTCGCTTAGTAAACGTGAGGGCAGATTACTTCATAAATACCTTAGCTGATGACTTGTATACAGTGTATTGCACCAGTCTACTCGCTGCTCTCAACAGCAGGCAGGCTATATGGGAGAAGTGTTTCGGAGGCGCGGTGTATTCCTCGGGGGACACTCTTCGGGTCCCCACAACAATTACCTCGGTATAGTATAGTTTAGTTTGATACTCATAGCACTGTTCTAACCTGATCCTTTGCGTTTTAGCAGTCGCTTCACGTGAAAATGAATCGAGTAACAGAGTCTGGCGTTTCTGAAGTTACCGCAGTAGATGAAGATTTGGAGATGCAGAAGAAAGAGCTTGAAAGTCATTATTGAAACGTCTGGGGAGGTCATAGGGAGGCTGAATGTTGAATAGATGTAAGATAACGATGCTTTGATACCTATTATGTTGCCCCTATTTCAGTGCCGTATGTACGACCCCTACATAGTTTGGAAACGCAAGTGTATATAATTAGTTAGTATACTATGGAATTACTGTCCTTCCCACTAATATTCCAAGTCTCTCTTTTACATGTGCTGCAAAATTCTGATCAGAAAACGACGGACAAGAAACTTAACTCCTCCAATACTGAGCCAGATCATGAATCCTATCGAGCACTACTGTTATATACGACGTCTCATTGAGTAGCGCCTCGAAATGCTTGATGGCCTCCTCCTCCGTCAAATCCAAACGGAACTTTTCCTGAATCTGCTCATGCACATCGCGATGCTTGATGTCCGGGATATTTGCCTCTACCATAAGAGCAACGAGATTCAGGATAAGATTTGCACTCTTTCGCAAGATGCTGAATGCCGTGAAGCAGAAGTTCTTGAAGCGAGCATAGTGAGGGGACTGGGCGCCGCCCATGCCATCGACCATCTCTTTGCACACTTTGACGGGCGGCGGAAATGGTTTCGGGTCCCGTCCTAGTATGTAACCGAAGTCAACTAAAGAAATGTCAGTTAAGGTTTAGTGTCAATATGATTTGCTGCACCATGGAAAAAATGACCTGTTGATAAAACGGGTGAGGCAGTGCTGTCCAGGAACAAAATTAAAAAAAACTGACCATCAGGAGCGACTAGCAAATTGTCTAAATGTCGATCACCGACACCCAAGAGGTACGTTACGACACAATAACCCGCTAATAATGGGTAAGCGCTCGTCAAATAAGTCAATTCAGGACGTACCACAACTCCTCACGAACGTATCAATCACGCCTGGCTCCACACCAGAAGTTCCTACACTTCCTTCATCTGGGTTGTTCACCCTCAAGTAATTCAACAGATTTCCATGTTCACTAACAATGGCTGCAATTGTCTTGCTCGGAATGAACTGTACCATGCCCTGCAATGGACCCGTGGCCAACACATCGTACGGACTCAGCTTTAGATCCAGATTTTCCTTTCTCAACAGCCGATCCATGAGCGTAAACAGCTGAATCACAAGCTGGTCCTGACGCATGTCGTCCCCATCTTTGAAGATAACAGGGTAATCTGTCCCGTCTGTGCACTGGAAGTACAGAAGGAGGGGGTAAAGATTGGACTTAAAGACGGAAGACTTCTCCGCGATGATCCCGGTGACCTCTAACCGTGCATTGAGCGGGAGCGGGAGGGGCGGCATGGAGGCGAGGCTGTTTTTGGAATCGGAGATGATTGAGCGCAATTTCTCGATCTTTTTTGGACGTGGGTCCTTAGACGTGCGAATCTCGCGTGCGCGCTTGGAGAGCATGTCAACGAGGAGACCTTGCCGCCGCATGAGCTCACGCCGTTCAGAGCCGTTGGGAGACTGTTACAAACGAGCGAATCACATCAGACAACGCGTAGTTACAGAAGGAACGTGCGCCGCACCTCAAGAATCTTGTTCATAAATTTGAACACAACGCGGCCGTACATCTTCGCCATCACCCGATCTTCCAATGCTACCTCAACCATGAGATACCAATACAGCCGATTCCCCAGCACCTGATTCGCCACTCCCCGAGCAATCAAGAAATCACTTAGTCCACTATCATCATAGGAGATCGCACTCGTCGTCGTCCTTGCCGTCCTCTGTTCACTTGCTGCACTTTCGAACTTTAAGGCCTGTACAAGTTGGAGGAGATACAGCAGCAACTCCTGTATGCAGTCTTCAGCACAGACACACGATACAGAGGATCAGAACAAACATCATCATCAGCCCTAGTCAACTGTTTCACTGCAAACGCTCTGACCCTCGAATCTACAGTACCAGGTCCAAGCAGCTCCAACGCATCATCTGTGTCAATTTCCGTCCATTGAGGCAATAGCTCTTCAACCGCCTGCTTCACCTCTGATGAGTCACGCCATGTTACCGATTTCAAGAACTTGGTGAGGCCACGCTTGTCTCGTGCAAGATAGAACCGGAACTTCCATATGAGGTCCTTCTCTTCTGATGTCAATGGCTGGCTGGGGGAATAGTTCAGAATCTCCTATGATCGGTTGTGAGTAATGTATTAAGACACATTTGGATATGCACTTACTCCAAGCTCATCCCG